>BBXU01001661.1:0-34061 GCA_001598975.1 Parachlorella kessleri
CGCGTCGCGTGTGTGTGTGTGTGTGTGTGTGTGTGTGTGTGTGTGTGTGTGTGTGTGTGTGTGTGTGTGTGTGTGTGTGTGTGTGTGTGTGTTGCATAATGTACTCTCTGCAGGCCCTGCTGGAGTACCTTCTACCTGGGATCAGTGTTAGTGAGCCCCAGACTTGCCCAACAAGCCACGAGCCAGCAGCGCCAGCCAGCAATGGCAGTCTATCAGCGAGTAGCCTAGGAAGGAACAGCGTTCCCATTGAGGCATCCTCGAATGAGCAGCAGGCCTTCCACCCTACGGCAGTTGGTAGTGTTTGTAGCTCTGGTGGCGGCAACAAAGTCCCACCTACCTTGGAAGCCGTGTTGGTGTGCCGCTTAACCGGGCGGCTGCTGAGCGACCCAGTGATAGCGGCGGACGGGTTCACTTACGAGCGCGAGGCGCTCACAGCCTGGTTGCAGCATGGCAAGCTTCAGTCGCCGGCAACAGGGCGACCACTCTCTAGTGGGGCTGTTCGCCCCAACTTTGCTGTACGGGATTTACTGTCAGCCTTGTGGGTTTGCTGACATGTTCAGCCCTTGGACCTCGTGGTGGTTGCTGTTATTACGGCATTGTCACCCACCCGTTTGGTCCCTGGCCCGGCGCCCTGTGTAACACGTCAGGGCAGTTGCCCGTTGCCTTGGATGGTGATCATGTGGCGTTGTGGTATGCAAGGCGCCTTGCCAGCCCGTGACCAACCCATGTCATTGACCTGACCAATCATGACGTTCTGAGAACAGCTTTGTAGTGATGCCTCATGAGGGTGCCACAGGCAGTCAAGAGATATCATGCTGTGAGGCAGCTGCTCCGTGTCTCAACCAGGCGCTCGAAGGAGGCCCTAGAACTATATCAACGGCTGCTTCCAGGTCCTGACGTCATGACATGGCAGCTAGCGTCTTACATCGTACACCGATCTGGCGTTGCCCAGTATTGTTGCAAGCACCGCTGGGCTTCTGGCCTTGGGGCCGGGTGGGGTGAGGGGGGTGGGGTGGTGGCGGCGGGGACCATCAATCTCCCCTACTAGCACTGTACAACTGTCGCACCTATGCACGAATCAACGCTCTGCCGCAGCGTTCAATCAATAATCAAGGGGTGCACAAGGTAGGTCCAAGGGAACTGGGTCATGAGGCATCGATGACACATTCGCGCCCTAGCTGACACTTTGCACCTTTTAGCCCTCAGTCAGGCTCCCGCACCCACTATCATCCAGTATAGCATGAAGGTCGCGGAGCTTTGCCTTCGGCTGCTGCCAGGTGCGCCCTGTACAGATTCTATCTATCCAGCTGCAGCTTGCCAGCCTAGCTTCCTCAGGTATTATTATTACTATTATTATTATTATTATTATTATTATATTATATTACGCCATCTCGGTGATAATAACAATCGCCCTTCAGCTGATATCGAATGCAGGCAGCTGTCCACTGCTGCTTGCTGATGACGGGACACCCAGCCCACAGGTGGCTGCCATGGCCGGCGAGCTTCCAGAACTGTTCATGTGCCTGTCAGCTGACAGTTTTAGCGAGCCACAGGCTTGTGTTGAGAAGTGTGCACGGCTCCTGTCGGACCTGCCAAGGTACCTGTGCACGACTTGGGAGAAGGGCAGCGCCCAACCAAAATGTGCGGAAGCACTGCCCAGTTTCATTTGGCTAGGAATGACCAAGTAGGTATGCAAGGTGGAGTTTGGGAGGCGATGTGTTTACCAGGAGGGAGGGAGGGAGGGAGGGAGGCAGGGCGGACGCCACGCTGTGCCCTAATTTCGCCATTACGTTTGCTCCTCGGGCAGATTGCTGGGATGCCACCTGGTTGGGCTCCGCGCACTTCTGCCCTGTCTAATGAGAGTGGTATGCTTTGCTGGTGAGCATTGTTTCTATAGCGCCACCCTTCTTCAGGGCCACCCTGCCTGTTGCGATGCGCGTTTGGTCCTGCCCGCGTTGGGAAGACTGCTTGTGAATTATTGCTGTATCTTGGATGGCTTGGGCTTCATGCGAGCAACGATCAACTTCTTGTGGACTGCTGTGTCTGTGCTGGTTGATGTATCAGATCGTACACTGACGGTGGAACCCACTTCGCCACTGCGCCTCTGCGCTACTTGCAGCATGCCTATGCTTGGGCCCGATGACCTGGCAGGCCGCGTGTGGCTGGGAGGCCGCGTGTGGCTGGCCCTGCGTGTGCTGGGGCGCCTCATCTCCGCAGCCAGCACCGAGGAGGAGTTGCGCCCTGTTATAGCCTTCCCCGCGTGTGGTGCGGGGTAGACCTCATAAGAAACATGCGTGTGATGCGGCCTGACTCCCTGCCCCCTGTTGCCGCTTTGGAGGGTAAGCTGGGCTTGTACTTGAGTGTCGCTGCCTGCTGGGTGCTGGGCTTCCGGGCGTAGGTCACCATGCCTGGCCTGGGGCTATGCCGGCTGCTTCATGGTATGCTCGTTTGTGGTGTCCAGGCACCCGCCGTGTACAGTGCAGCCTGGCTGACTTACCCCGGTCATAGCCGCGCCTCAGGGGTACCGGCCTAACGCGTTTCCATGTTCCACATTCAGCAACTTTCCCCTTCAGCTCTGCTGCTGCTGCTGCTGCTGCAGAGTTTACAGGTCCGCTGGTAGATGCCACTGATGACAAGCTGGCCTTAGCTTCTCCCGTTGGGGGCCGCCCCTGCTATGGAGCGTATCAAACCTGGTGCAGCTGCCTACTGTCAGCCAGGGCAGAGCTGGCTGTGCTAGGCGCTGCTAAGTACCGGATGGTGCCCAAAGTAGTGGTGACGGCGTTTGAGGCTGCTGCACGGGCGCTTGGTAAGTCCCTTGGGTGGGGTTGTTGGGTGGGCGGGACTTCAAAGCTGGGCTTGTGGGTGGCCTACTGGGGCTAGGTGGAAGCTGGTTTCAAAAAGGGTGCAGAGCATGGTGATGCGGGAGGAGCAGCCTCAGCTGCAGTGGTACAGGAAGGAATGGCACTGTGAAGCAGCAGACAGAGCAGAAATAGCATTGGAACGTGAGCGGGATTGCGGAGCGCGCGAGCACTTGCTGTGCAGCCTGAGTGTGTCTTTGCACACCCTGCAGAAGACAGAGGCAGGGAAGCACACGTCTTTCCCGCAGGGCCAGTGAATTGCAGGTGCCAGCCATGCCTGCATCGCCACTCGTGTACACAACAAGACCCTCTGCTGCCGATGCTGCAGAAGCCTGCTCTGAAAACCGCAGCCGGACAGACCACTTGCTGCTCTACAGCGCAGCACGGCTGTTGTCCTTGACAACCAGTATTGCTGACAGGGCTGCCCTGCCCGCCCCTGAGCTCCAGAGAATGCTGGGCGGCATCAACACCGAGCTGGTGATGTGCGCCCACATTCGGGCGGTGCAGGGGCTGCGGCAGTAAGTACTTAGCCTCTGTGTTGTGGTGTAGGCACTCTGCGGCGGCAGGCGTTTTTGGGTAGCCATTTTACCTCACTGGGGACTACATGGCGGTCGGGGCTGGTGAACAAATCCGAAGGGGGGGGCGGCGTGGGGCACAATGGGCAGTGTGGCGGGTGCCTTGACTGGGGATGGCCTGTTGGTGCGGCAGCAAGCTGCTTGGAGGTTGCTTGCGGGACGCGAGACGGTAGCAACTGGGGCAGGGAGCATGAGCCATGATACCACTTGATGGCCTGCAAGCCCATGCCGCCATCCAGAGCATGGCAACGCTGTCAGTAAAGTTGTCAGCACCTCTGTCATGAAGTCCTGGGGGCTGTGCCTGTTGGCACCGCCTTATGGACAAGCAAGACATGGGAGAGCGAGGAGCGGCTTGTGGTGCAATGAGGTCTTCCTGGCCTTTTCTTGGCCCCACTGGGGGCTCACGGCAGCATGGTAAGGTGGCGGTGTGCTGTTAGATTAGACTACACCAGGTTCCCAAAAGCTGGCCTCGAATCTGCCACTGCAGGTTTGTGTTCTCCGCGGCGGGCAGTGGTGAGGGCTACGAGTCAGTCACCTTGTTAGTCAACCCTGATACCAAGGTAGGCTGTGAGCCTCCGCCGACTGGGGGTTTCCAAATTCTCGATGGGGTGACGTATGTAAGCAGGACAGTGACTGATAGAGTCACGGAGGTAGCTCGAATGAGTCGTTGGGTAGATGAGGTGAGGGAGGTGTGTGGGTAACAGCGCGGTCACGCCCACCCCGGGTGATAGGTGATCACCAAAGTCGCAAAGCTTGGGTGGTTGTGCAGCAGAGTGGACTTGCTTGCCTTGCGCCGGCACCGGTCCTTAAGGAGCTGCAGGCACGGGGTGGATGAGTTATAGGGGCAAGCCAGGAGGCTACGAGCGGTGTGTATGTTTCCATGTGTGGAA
The DNA here is from genome assembly GCA_001598975.1 of Parachlorella kessleri. Classification (NCBI taxonomy): domain Eukaryota; kingdom Viridiplantae; phylum Chlorophyta; class Trebouxiophyceae; order Chlorellales; family Chlorellaceae; genus Parachlorella; species Parachlorella kessleri. Next base: position 4,324 of record BBXU01001661.1, read on the forward strand.
CTGCATGGCCGACAGGGGGCAGTGTGTGCTTGCGCCGTGCCTCTGGCTTGTCATTTCACTTAGCGTCTGGTTTGCAATAGGGCCTATAAAGAGGGGTCGCTGGTGTATGCCGCGACTCTGCCTGAGAGTGCCATGCCTCACGCTGTCTTAGCCTGATCCTCGGGCTGGGATGTGGTGCTGCGTGGTGTCAGTCTGGGTGGTGTCAGTCTGACTGTGACGCGACCAACTCTGTCGGGTGCCTGCAGGTTGCTGCAATGCTGGACTTGCTGAGGGGGGTGCTGAGCAGCCTGCTGGTGTTTCTGGGGGCGGGCATGCTGCTGGAGGCTTTCATACGAGAAGAGGGCAAGTGTGGCCAGCTGTGCCGTGGACGCGGCAGTACACTAGCGCAGTGTGTGGTGTGTGATATTGTGGGCGATGCCGCGTGAGCCTTCTGCCAGGGGGGGCATGAAGGTGGGACACGTAGGTGCAGTGTAGTGCGCTCGGTGAGACACTTGCACCTGCGCTCCCATCGTTGCAAGCAGGCAGGTGGCCAAACCAGGGATGTGCTCCTGGGTCAACCCCCCCCCCCCATCGTGCAGGGGTTGAAGGACGGCTAGTTGGTTTTGCTTGGGGGGAGATCAGCACAGCCAAGCATGTGGCTGGTGACTGACTCATTCAGTGGCCTGCACCTCGGCTTGCCACCCTGCTGCAGGCCTTGACGCCTTGCTGCGGCTCTTCCAGATGTACACACTGGCGAAGGGGCAGCTGGTGGGCCCGCTGGAGCACAAGTATGAGGAGGTCCTGCTGGTGGCCGCGGAGTGCCTGGTGGCACTGATAGACAGCGATGTGCGCGAGGTGAGGCGCTGGGGCGGGGCAGGAACACACCGAGGGGTGGTGGAGGTTGCTTGGCCGACAGATCCCTGTGGGCAGTGCAGTGAGGGTGGGTTCCAGTGTAGGTTGCGGTTTGATGGAGGCGCTTGCCGGGGCCGGCTGAAGCGCATGCGGTGGACAGTTGGTATAATAGGGCACTAGCTTCTTGATCGTTGGTTGATGTGGTAATAATTGAAACATCCATACCACGAACTTGATCAATTTTGTCATAATCAATTTCAGGAAACATCAGTTGTTCTAGGCCTAAACTATTATTACAATAGTACCATGCCCATTAAAACGTTTTGGGTGACACCTTGATAATCACGAAATCGTGGTAGAGCTAAATTACTCAAACGATCTAAAAGAGCATACATTCGATCACCACGAAGTGTAACAACTAAACATACTGGCAATTTTTTTGTCTAAGGGCCTGCTGGCGGTGTTGGGAGCCGCATACGGGGTTCAAGCGTGGTGGCTGTATCTACCATCGGCTGGGGGACGTGCCTCTTGCATGTGAAAGGCTGCCAGCCGCGTACTGATGTTCAGCTTGCGGCACCAGCCCGGTTTGGGTGGGCGACGATGAGCAGCGGCGGCGGGAGGGGAGGGGCAGGAACGCAGCGTGTGCTGTGTGTGTCGCGTCATGCTGTGTACGCTGTGCGCTGCTGTGCAGATGGTGCAGCGGGAGTTTGTGCCGGAATTTGGATTCCAGCATCTGCTGGACACAGTGGATGCCCTGCCGCTGGCGCGGCTGGTGGAGACCTTTCTGGTCACGTAAGAGGCTTGGGAGTGCGGGCAGGATTGCTGGTGCAGATCTGTCGGGGTGTGTGACTGTGTAAGTGGCACACTTGACTGTGGACGAGTGGTGCCTGGCAGCCCTCTCAGGGAAGGTTGGCTGGAGAGCACGGTGCAGCAGTGCTTTACAACCAGCTGCCTGCCTGGATTGCATTGCTGCTTATGAGTGCCACAACGTGTGCCGCCCATGGCAGGGCCGCCTTGTATGCACCGTGCACCATTGGCTGCCTTTCTGGTGGCCCCACCCGGGGGACTCGCGGCAGCATGGTCAGGTGGCGGTACGCTGGCAAACTAGGTTAGACCTTGCCTGCCATGCCCTCTCCCCCTGCGGGCCTGCGGCAGTGGCACACCCCTGGCAAGCAGAGCGTATGGCCGCTGTCCGAGCGGGCGAGTAAGCGTCGTGCCGACCGCTGCCAGAAAACCCATAGGCTTGTCCGTGTGCCCTGCGTCTTTCTGCAGCGGCCGGCTCACTCTCTGGCAGCTGCAGTGCGCCGTGATGAGGGTGCTGGACCTGGCCACCCTGTGCTCATATGGCAGGGCCGAGCTCCTTGCCGAGGGCGGCATTAAGGCTTTAGTGAAGGCTGCCCGGCTGTACCCCGACAAGCCTGCTGCCTGCTCCGTCCCGGATGACTACAAGCAGCTCCCGCAGGTGAGGGGGCCGTGGCAGGAGTGCTACCGCGCTGCGCTGGGGTGCCTCGGGCACGGTAGGATAGCCCTGCCGTGCCCACAGGCCTGGTGCTGCTGTCGTGTACCAAGGTTGTCGTACTTGTCATATCTGCTGCTGTTGTTGTGCATCCGGGTTGGTGTAGTCGTCATAACTGCTGCTGTTGTTGTGCATCCGGGTTGGTGTAGTCGTCATAACTGCTGCTGTTGTTGTGCATCCGGGTTGGTGTAGTCGTCATACGAGCGTGTCCCATCTTTGCGTGGCCGTGGGGGTGGGGGCGGCCCATGAGTTCCCGGTCGCCACCACCAGCAACAACAACTTGCAGGGGTGCCGCCGCTCGTTCTGGCCCACGTCCGCCGCCTCCTGGGGCCTCGTCCCTGCGGCTGGCTGGATACCGCTCACCAAGCGCTGCCCGTGCTGCTTTTCTGTGTGCTACCTGCAGACGCAGTACCAGAAGGACGTGCTGAAGGACCTGCTTGCCTCTGTGGCTGCTCACGCTTTTTCCGTTGTGGGCCAGGTCTGCGTCAGCGTAGGTAAGGACCTGCGGGGGTGGGTGTAGTGTGGGGTTGCGACTCGGCGAGGCCTTGTGTTGCATGTAGACAGGCCGGGGGGTTGGATTTCAGAACCACATGGCCGGGCAGTAGTGAAGCAGGGATTGTTGGGCGTAGAAGGATTTTGGGATGTACAAACCTGATGTGAACGCTGATGGAAGTGGGGGCAGCGGAGGGTTGAAAGCAGCAGGAAGGGGGGCCACCTGCGTGACTTGGTATAGCAGATGCCTTGGTTCAATGGATACTCTGCTTGCTGTCTAGGGGGATCGGTCGGTTGCGTGATTTGACAGGGTCAATGCGGCATCGGTTGAGGTGGCTTCCTGCAGGCCCGGCTGGTGTGGGGGCGCCCCTGTTAGGCGGGGATGCCAAGCACCTGCTGCTGCTGCGGCTCCTCTTATTGGTATGGGTGGCGGATAACGCGAACAGGGAGTGAGAGCTGGGCTGTACTGACAGGATTGGATGCAGAATGAGCCCTGAGTCTTGCCCGAGTTCGGAGCCAGTAGTTCTTTCTGATGGTGCAGGCATGCGTGAGGGAGGCCTGGAGCGCCGCCACGTCCGCCCCTTTATCGCGCTGGCTGGCATTTCTAGCCTGGAAGAGATGGAGCAGCTGCTGGAGCTGGGCGATGTCAGATGGGCCGGGCATGGGGGGCGGCCCCGGACGCCGGTGGCGGCCAAGGTACGGCGGTGGGCGGGGCACCGGAGGCGGGCGGTCAGGCGGGTGCATTGTGCTGCTGGTTCCTGTGGGAGGGAAGGCAGTTGCCGCCACGGGCATCTGGCGGCATCCGCATAGGCTGGCAGAGACGCGCATCCGAAACGAGGGGGACTGCTGGATTGGGTGGTCTTGCGCTGGTCTTACGTGCCTCCGGCATATTTGTTGGTGAGCATGTCTGCCCGTATGCTGGCCCCTGTCCCCAGCGCCGTCCCCTCCTCAGCTGTAAAAGTAGACGTGCGTCCCCTCCTGTCACCGTGTGGTTGGTCTGTTGCATGTTACACTCTGCATTGTTTGGTTGGTCTGTTGCATGTTGAACTCTGCAGTGTTCGGCCGCCCGACACCATTGACATGGTTGCCGGGCAGGGCTTCCTGGCCCTTACGTGTCCCCAGCGCTTCTATGCCTGCCTGCAGGTTGCGCACTGCCCTCCCCTTCGCGCCTCTGTCATCCTTTGCACCCATGGTTTCCTGGGCAGCGGGGTGAGGCAGCGAAAGGACTTCATGCAACACAAATACAAGGAGCTGTTCCGCGCGCACCTGGAGTGCGCGCAGAACAGCGGTGGCGGAGGTACTGAGAAGATGGCCACGTCCCTGGTCTATGTGACCTTCGCCAACATACTGGGGTGGGTGGGCGGGGCGGCCGGCCCCCAGGTTCTACCCTGGATGTATGACTTACGCTGGGGCCTGCTTGGGTGTTGTGTTCTGATGTTGGCAACTGGGCATGCTATGCACTGGCCAGTTCCCAGAGTGGGCGGTTGGCGGGCACTTGGAGGGGAGACCTGGGTGTGCAGGGTAACATAACACCGAGGGTGTGTTGTGACCGCAGCTATAGTGGGATGCAAAGCAGCGCAACAACTGCCTCGGTCAATGACCAAGGGAAGCTGGTGTGGTCTCAGGCTCGTCGCCACCTCAACGCCCGCTCAACACCATGATCTCCTATGGGAGCCGCTTGCCTGAACTGCACGCTGCAGGGAGCGCGCCGCCTGGCGGCGAGACCTCCTGCAGCACGGGGTGCACCTCCTCGCCGGCGCCACCCTCACGGAAGCAGTGGTGACCCTCAAGCACGAGACCCCGGCCGGGCGCAAGGCTCGCATGCAGAAGCCGCAGGCGCGCGGCCGCGGCGGCGCCTGCGCCTGCGGCCGGCCGGGCTGTACCCTGGGCGACCTGGGGGCGTCTGGCGGGGGGCCGGAGCTGGAGGGTCAGCGGACCTGGCGCGTGCGTAAGGCGTCGATCCTGCTGACCAGCTCCCTTGGCTTCCTCACGGCACTTAAGGAGGCGAGTGGCGGTGCACCGTGGTGCTCTTCTCATGGCAAGGCCCCTTGGGCTCGGCTACGCATTGCATGGAGCGTGTGTGTGCTAGTGAGCTCCCTTGGTTCTTGGGAGACGCCAGGGCGGGTAGGTCTCGGCTTTCTTGTCTCAGAAATGTCCGGGGCTCGAGGGTCTTGCGGCTGGAACCTCTTTCCCACATGCGGGAGGACGTTCTGACAGAAGGGGCCCCTCGCCAGCTCTGCTGTCACATTAGAGTACTGGACATCAACCAGTCCGCGGGGGCGGCTGAGGAAGCGTTGCATGCTGGGAGGTCAGTGTCTGCGCCCTGTGATTTGGCACCTGATCATGTGCCGGCATGAAGAAACACAGCAAACGTTGCTGCTTTGGGTGTTACCACGAAGAAATAGCAACGACTCCAATCGTGGGAGCTGGCAAGGAGGCCGACAGGCCGCCCTAGCGGCACTGAGTGGTGGGATTCGGCTGGCCTGCCAGCACAGAACCGCTCAACTCCTTCCAGCCATGGGTTATCTGTGGGCCTAGAGTGTGACTGCCCATCCACTTTGCAGGCTGGCAAGGAAGGGCAGCAGGCCGCCCTGGAGGTGTTAGGGAGTACGAGCCTAGCGGAGGCGGCCATTGCAAGCCCACCCCTATCCAGCGTCTCCCCAAACCTCAAGGCGAGTGGGTGTTTGTGGGCGCTCTGAGGCGTGGGGTGGTGTGCCTGCACAGCAGCATCCATGGATGTGCGCAAGTGGGCAGGCTGCTCTGGGTGGCTGGCAGCATGCGGGTGGGCAGGCGGGCAAGGTGTGAGCTTGGCATTTGGCGGTGTAAAGCCAACGCTGGCTCTTGCCGCTTTGATAGCGTACTTGGCATCAATTTCTGGCAAACAAACTGCAGAGTGGCATGGCCTTGGTATTTATGTGTCGGCAGGAAGCCTGTCGACTCCTCCTCACCCCTGGCACCCGCCATGCCCTCTTCCCGTGAAATCCCTCATCGCTGTGCAGGGGCCGGAGGCCAGCCTCAAGGAGTGGCTGGCATGGGGTGAGCAGCTGGTGCAGCAGTCCGGCGGCAAGCGGACGACTCAGCTTGATGCCGTGAAGGCTGCAGAGGCTGCCGCGGCTGCTCTGCTTGCGGAGGAGGAGGAGGCGCAGGGCAGGGCGGCCGCTAAGACGGCCAAGCGCCAGCGGCAGAAGGCAGCCAAGCAGCAGGCCAAGCAGCAAGCTGGGTCAGCACAGCAGCTTGGCAAGCCCTCAGATGCTCAGCGACATGGTATCGGTGGACAGCGTCGAGATGCTGGCGACGCAGATACCACCCATGCAGCGGGCGAGGGCACTAACGTCGGAGCCCTCAGTGATGAACCAGGTTTACCGTCCACCCAAGACGCCATCACTCAGCGGTCTACCGAAGCCGACACTGCAGGGAGCTCGTCGCTTGTGGTCTTCCAGGAAGTGGAGGCCACAAGTGCAGTTCAGCTGTCAGACGAAGGAGACACCGCACTGAGGCAAACAGGCAGCAGGGGTGGCAGCCAGCGACAAACACTTCTTTCCAGCCCGTACAAAGAGCAAGCCAGCAGCAGTCAGGAGGTGCCTGCTGGCCGCACTGCTGGCCGTGTTGTGAAGTTGAAGAAACTGCAGAAGCCACTGGAGCGGCAGCAGCCAGAGACCCCATCACAGAACGGCTCCTTGCTGAGATCGGCAGCTGACCTCCTACACGCAGCCCCAGCTGGCAAGGAGCCGGCATCCCCCGCCCTCATCCCAGCCACTGCTGCCATCCTTGGCCCTGCTCCTCCACCCCAGCCGGCAACCAATAAAGCAGCAGCAGTCACAGTCCCGGCTACGCCTCCAAGGCCGGTACCACCAGCCCTTCCCCCGCCCCCGTCTGCGGAAGTCCCCTTGCTGGCCCCAGCACCACTATCTGTGACAGTGTCAAAGGCGGCGCCTACGGCGGCAGCAGCGGCCGGTTCAAGGGAGCCTGTTGCGTGTGAGACTCCAAACCCGGTATTGCCCGCCCAGGCAGCTGAGGCTCAAGTGGTTGAGTATCAGGTTGGTCCCTAGCAGAGCGCAGTACAGCTCCGCTTAATACCAAGCATTGGACATGCTGTGAAGTACGCCCTGTGGAGTGTATATATACTCTACATACACAATGCCCAGTTTGCTGAAGAGTGTGTGGACCCTGTGCAGGCCCTGCTGGATTACCTCCTACCTGGCGTTAATCTTAGTGAGTGTAAGCCCCAGGCTAAGCCAACAAGCCACGAGCCAGCAACGCCGGCCAGCAATGGCAGTCTTCCAGCGAGTAGCCAAGCAAGCAACGGCGTCCCCCCCGATGCACCTTCTAAGGAGGTGCAGCAGCAGCAGGCTTGCCATCCTGCGGCAGGCCTTGGAACTGCTTGCAGCTTTGGTAGTAGCAGCCAACTCCCACCTTCCTTGGAAGCCGTGTTGGTGTGCCGCCTGAGCGGGCAGCCGCTGAGGGACCCAGTGATAGCGGCCGATGGGTACACTTATGAGCGTGACGCGCTCACAGCCTGGTTGCAGCTTGGCAAGCTTGTATCGCCGGCAACAGGGCGACCATTCTCTAGTGGGGCTGTTCGCGCCAACTTTGCTGTACGGGATTTGGTGTCAGCCTTGTGGGTTTGTTGACTTGTCCAGCCCCTTGGGACGCGGTGGGTGCTCATGTCATAGCGTTGTCACCCAGCCGAATGGGCTCTGGCCAGCGCCCTGTGAAACACGTCAGAACAGTCACCTGTTGCCATAATGATGATCATGTGGCAGTTGTGGTAGGCAAGGCGCCTTGCCAGCCCATGACCAACCCATGTCATTGACCTGACCAATCATGACGAGCTCGAGAGCAGGTTTTTTGTGCTGCCTCCTTGAGGGTGCGACAGGCAGTTGAGTGATATCATTTTGTGAGACTGCTCCCTGTCTCGAACAGGCGCTCGAAGGAGCATGGAGACTCTATATTTCCGGCTTCTTCCAGGTACTGCTGCTGCCATCATGACATGGCAACTGTTATCTTATGCTTTTTACCGGCCTGGCGTTGCGCAGTGTTGTTGCGAGCACCGCTGTCCACTGTGATGCAGGCAGCCGGCCGGTGGCTGTTCAGCACAATGGGAAAGTTGCGCCAGCTGCCGCCTCCCTGGTCAGGAGCTTGCAGCAAACTTTCGTTAACCTGGCCGGGGAGGAGGCAAAGGAGCTGGGGACCGCGGCACAGCAGTGCGCCAATCTACTGCGTCTCCTGCCCAAGTTTCTGGTCGCCTCCAAGGATGCCAACCACGAGAGGAGGGGACCGGAGCCTTTACCTAGCTATATTCTGCTTGGACTTTTAAGCTTTGGGTGAGCAAGGAGGTCAAGGGCTACGCAGCGTGGTATCATCAAGGAGAAGGCGACGAGGCCAGGCGTGTTAGGGCAGGAGGGAGGGCAGAGCATTACACGCTGGCAACTGTGCAGTTCCATTGCGCCCCTCTTTGTGCCGGAGTCTGTGCGTAGAATCCATCCGCTCAGCCTCTCAGCTGTATCACCTGTGGCCCTCGCATGGGTGCGTGAACCTGGCTCCCCCCACCCCCCCCCAGCCCACCCCACAGCAGCCACCCTGCGTCCACCTGCGCCTTGCCTCATGCTACTGCAAGTTACCCCATTGCACAGGAAGCGTGACCTCAGTGACCTCGTAGCCCTCCGGAGCGCGCTGCGGGTGCTGGGGCGCTTGGTCCAGGCAGCCACAGGCAATGCGGAGCTTCGCCCTGATGTGGGCTTCCAGGCGTTGTGGTGCGGGGTGGATCTCATCAAGGGCCTTGTCGTGCTGCGCCCCGACCTGATGCTGCCCCCAGCCGTCTTAGAGGGTACGGAAGCACAGGAGACCCCAGGCTGGCCTGTCGTCTGCTGGTGATTGAGGTTGGGACCGCTGCGTTGGTGGTCTGGTGAGGTGTTCCACCCGGTGAACACCTGAGAGGGGCGCAGGAACGTTCTCAGTGCGTGGGCCCAACCTGCAAGCCTTTCTGCAGGGGTGCTGCTGTATGCTGGGAGTACTTGCAGGCTGTCCGTGCGTGCCTTTGCACACCCCCCATTTGTGCTGGGTAGCCTGAAAGGCTCCCGGTTGTCTTTGCCCTGCACACACACCCGCTAGCAGGGGTGCCACGCAGGACGGTATGTTAGTTGGCTAGCCCTATAGCTTGCTTGCTCCAGGGTTTGTCGACTGGGAGGTGAATGCCAAGGTGGCCCGATCGCGGCGGTATAAGGACGGAGACCAGTCCCTATGGTGTGTCATGCTTGCCTTGATGTGCAACTCGGCATATCACCGTTGCCCTCGCGCTGTGCCACTTAAGACGTACATGACATGCAGAGGCCTCCCTTGCCCCCGCCCGCGCGTGCAGAGTTCACCAATGCCCTCCTGGGAGCCAAGCCCCCCTTACGTGAAGCTCATGATGTGGAGGGCGGCTGCCCCTGCTGTGAGAGCGCCCATGTGTGGTACAGCTGTGTGATGTCGGCCAGCGCTGAGCTGGCAGCCCTGAGGCACAGCGCAGTGATGCAGCGAGCAGTGCCCTCCAACGTGGTGTCAGCGTTCAAGGTCGCCTCAGCAGCGTTCAGTAAGTAGCGTTGCGGCGGGTAATGGTATTCAGCGTCTGACTGGGGCGTCGACCTGTAGCTAGCTCGTTCTTGTCTGTTGCTGTGCTCGAACTGCGTCCCGAACCGCAATCATGCTGTGTTAGGAGCGTTTGAGGGCGGCTGGCTGTGATGGGTGATGGAGTGTCGCATCTCTGCGTCACCGTGGGCATCTGTAGCATCTGTGAGCGCGCGCTGTTGCACTCCTCTGCTGCAATGCATAATATGCATCCCTGCCTGGCGCCGCCTTGCCCCACAGGGCTCGCTATTCCTCACTCTCACTATTCTTAACCCCATCCATATTTGTAGCCTCACACCCCGCCTATCCCGCCCTGCAGGTGCCTGCTGGGGTCACCGGAGCAACTTAGAGCTGTACCTTTTGCTGAGCACCGCCCGGCTGTTCTCCGCGGTGACCGCCCTTGCTGACAAGGCCGCGGTGCCGACTGACGAGCTGGGGGAAGTGCTGCGGCCGCTGGACCGGGAGGAGGTCATGTGCTGCCACGCCCAGGGGGTGCAGGGGCTGCTCCTGTGAGTCCTGTTTTGCTTGGGGACAGCCTTTGCAGGTGACAGCGCGGGGGCGGACACAAAGTGTGTGGAGGGGTGCAGGCGGCATGCAGGCAGTGGGCTGAGCTGGGCATATGCTTTGGTTTGACCGGGCGAGAGAGGGCCGTTGGATTCAGGGTAGCCGTTTGTGGAGGCTGTCGTGGAATGGCTTGTAACTCACTTGATGGGGTGAGGAGCGCCTGCTGGATGTGAAGGGCGCTGCAAAGTGCATGTGGGTGTTGGGTGTTGAAGCCTAAAGAAAGAAGACCCGCACATGGCTGGACATCAAGCAACGACTGTTGGGCTTGGGAGTCCGTAACAGTGGCGCAGGGCTGTGCCTTACCGTTGCTTTGCCTCCTGTGTGGCCCACTGGGGCTATGGCGCCCCACAGCGCTGCCGTGTCGGTGGGCGGAAGCTGACTTGGCCACGCAGGGGATGCCAGCAGAAGCAGGATCGCGGGGGGAGTGCACACAACCAGGAAAGGGAGCGGGTATTTCTATAAACAGTACGGGCGGGCCCAGCACAGCATTATGGCTGGCTAGCATGGTACCTCCATCAGCATCGGCCCCTTGCCTGGTTTGCAGGCTCCTCTTTCCCGATGCCTCGGACAACGCAAAGCGCAACCCAGAGGCGCTCTCCCCTGGCACTCAGGTGTGTCTTACGAAACTGGGTGCACTACCGTATGCCGTGGTGAACTTGCGTGTGTGGCTCGGATGCGGGGTGCCGAGCAGGCTTTGCGGCAGCCCACCCACATCTTGCTTGGTGCGGCATGCTGTCTGTGCATGCTAGCCTGTGAGCGACCCCGGGTTCGTGCATGGTACCTCGGGGAGCTTGCTAACACTTTGCAATGCCACGAGTACCTCACTTGCACCCATTTATGGGGCGCAAAGTCTAACCCTGTGCCTGCGGCGTGATTTGTCCAGCACGTGCTTTGTGAGGCGCTGGCGAGCACTCTGGGCAGCCTGCGGCTGTTCCTGGGGGCGGGCATGCAGCTGGACGCATTCATACTTGACATCGATGGTGAGGGTGTAGGATGGCTGCTCATGGCGAGGCCCATATGGGTGTGACAGAAAGGCTACCTGTGGGCTCATGGGTGTGTGTTTTAGTGCGCTATGCGGCATGCTTGAGCAGGCACACGGGGTACGAGAGGGCTGTGCTAGTGCTACGTGGGCCAGCCTGGAGAGCCTGCCTGTGAACCAGTTGCTTCGCCACAGCTGCTTATGGGGATCGCATTAGGTTGTGAGCGTAGAGCTCCCATCATGCACCCCCCACAGGCCCCCAGGAACAGTGCGGCTGAGACCTGGCATCCTGGCATCCTGGTCGTGCGGTATCAACCACCAACCGTCTACACCCGCTGCAGGCTTTGAGGTGTTGATGCGCCTCTTTGAGCTGTACGTTGGCAGGCGAAGCAGGCTGGGGAAGCTTGAAGAGCCACTTGTGAAGCTGATGACTAAGGCGGCGGAGTGCATGCTGGCGGCGCTTGATAGTCATTCTCGGGAGGTAAGTACTTATTCAGCATCCGGTGGGAGTGCGCCCCCATGGCACCAAAGGTGGACTTAGGGACGGGTTACCTCGTCCAGCGGAGCCGGCCGGCACGCGGGCGTATGAGAGTCCATGCCAGGCAGTTGACAGAGTGTGTCCAAGGGAGTGTGGGCAGGCACGTTGCTGGGCTGCTAGGTAACTGATGGTTGTAATCCTTTGGTGTGCGCTGGCCGAAATGGAGTGCTACCTAGGGTTGCTGCTTGCCAAGGAGCGCATGGGCCCAGAAGTTGCCATGGCCCCCTGTCGGCTCGGAGCCTGAGCCGGGCGCGCTGTGTCTACTGCGCAGGACGCCCAGCAACAATTCCTCGCGGCCGCCGGCTTCCAGCGGTTCCTGGACGTGGTGGATGCCCTGCCGCTGCGCCGCTGTGTCGAGGCGGCTTTCTGTGGGTGGGTGCCGTGCCGGGACATGCCTGTTGTAGCTGCTCAGCCACCTGCCTGTTGGGATGGTAGCGGGGTTAAAAGTGCACGTAAGGGGCAGTAGCCATAGGGGCGCCCTGGTGCAGGAAGTATTCATTTAAGGGCGATGGGGGGCACGAGGACCGATATCTCCTCCGACGGGAAACAGTTGTAGGCGCGTGAGGCAGCGGTGCGCTTTTCTGGCCGGCCAACCCCTCCATGTATGCGTGCCTCGCGGCGTGCTGCCCGCAGGATCGGCCCGCCCGGCCTGTGGCAGCTGCAGAGTGCTTCCATGGGGGTCCTGGAGCGGGCCTGCCAGCAGTGCCCTGATGGGAGGGCGGAGTTTGTGAAGGAGGGGGGCATCGAATCACTGGTCAAGGCCACGCGGTGGGCACGAGACATGCCCGGCAGCTGCAGAGTGCCCAAGGAGATGCTCGGCACTGTGAAGGTGGGAGGGGCCAAGACTGCGCTGCGCTGTGCTGTGCTGTGCTGCAGACCGCTTGCTTGTGCGTGGGGCTGCCCATGGCCCGCAAGGCGGTTCCCACTTTCTTTTTAGCTTCGCCCGTGGGTGGCCATTGCATTGCTTGCGCTCCGCAATTGCGGACATGCCAGCCCACTGGCCTCGTGTATCCTGCACTGCGCCTGCCTCAAGGCCGCAGGTAGGGTTAACAGACTATCTGTAAGCCGAGAGCTGGATGCAAGGCAGGCGGTGGGGACTTGCCTGACTTTCCCAACCAGGAGGGCTGTCCCCGGAGGGTGAGTGAACCCAGGCAGGAGCGCTGTCTTTGCCTGCAGGCAGGCACGCAAAGGCAGAAGCTGGCCGTCCTACTCTTCTCTGTGGCCACGCACGCATTCGCAGTTGTCAGCCAAGTGTGCCTCTGCGAAGGTGAGGTGGACTGGCGTACGTGCCTGGGGTGACGCTGTTGACTAGCCAGAATGCCGTTCTACAGAGAAGCATTGCCCACATTGCGCTGCAGCTACGGCAAGATATTATTTCCCGAGCCTGGCCTACACTGGGAGCACAGCAGCACGTAGTTCAGCTGTGGCAGCTGTGGCAGATTACAACGGGGCTGGGGGGGACTGGAGGATCGGCAGGGGCTGTAGAGACTTGCTGAGTTCTTGACGGGCGAGAGAGGGCCCCAGGGTCGGGGTGCTTGATCCTGCCAAGGCTGCAAGAGGCAAAGCTAACAATGTCCAGTCATGGACGACTTACAGCTTGCGCCTTTGCCTTGGACCTCCCTTGCTCTTAGCAGTGAAGCATACAACCTGGAAGGGCGTCCCACGGCGCTGCATCGGGCCTGCCATCCCTGTGCAAGCTTTCCTAGAGGTTGTAATACCTCTGCACTGCAAGGCGCTGCCAGTTCTGTTGCCTCAACAAATGCGTGGCTGCTGTGACCGTCCTTACGAGGCATGTTGGTGCTGTGCAGAGGAGTCATCCCCCAGGGTTGATGTGCCCTGCGCGAACGCACTGGCCAAGGTAACAAACCTGTCAGAGCTGGAGCAGGTGGTAAGCCTTGCAAAAGTGGGGGACCAACCACAGGGCGGGCCTGAGGCGGAGCTTAAGGTGAGTAGCGCGTCCTGACAACCAGCTATGAGCACATGCGCCTCCGAGAAAGTGCCGGCTTGATTTCTGTGCAGCAGGCCCTGCGCTGGAAGCGGGCAAAGCCTGCCATGCCTGTAGTTGGTGCAGGAAAGCTTAATGTAGCGGAGTTGTAGTAATGAGAGCACGATGGGCGACAGCTTGGCTGGGGCATTCGTCCTAGCCCGCAGGCCAATATGAAGCCCACTTCCCTCTGTTTGAGGATTCTTCTGACATCTGAAGCCTTCCCTCGTGGCATGGTGCAGGTAGTCTCCGAGTTCACCCTAGGGTCTTCGATCGTTGTTTGCAGCCATGTGCTCCTGACAGGCAACGCATCAGGCCAGGCGGTTCTTATGAGCGGCGAGTTCCCGCTGCTTTACTCAACGCACCTGAACTTCTTGGAGGCATGTGGGGAGGGCAGAGCCCAGGCCATTCCCAAGATGCTGGCATATGCGACTTTCTCCGAGTTGATGAGGTGGGTGGCTTGGCGGGGTGGCAGGTCGGGCAGCAAGCATTGTTTGTGCTAGCAAGTCTTAGGTGACCCTTAATCCTCGCTATAGGCCCTGCAAGCCATTGTGACTTGCATGCACCAGTACGCTTGAGGTTAGAAACCTTGAGTAGCTTGGAGTCCTGGCAGTTGAGCAGCAGGCCACACATATCCAACAACCACTGATCTGGTGGTCCCATGCTGTGAGAGGTATGGCCACAAGACTGCTGCAGGGAGAAGGAGGGCTGGAGGCAGCGCTTGATCCACGACCGGGTGCACCTGGCGGCCGGCGCCGCCCTCGCGGCCGCGCTGACCACCGTCAAGCACGAGACCCTGGCAGGGCGCCGCGCACGGCTGCAGAGGCTGCAGGCGCGCAGCCGCGGCCGCGCCGGCCGCATGGACGCCTGCGGCTGCGGCCGGCCGGGGTGCATGGCCGGCTGGATGGGGCCGCTGGGGGCTGAGGAAGAGGAGGCAGAGGTGGGAGCAGAGGAGGCGGGGAGGGCTGTGCGCATCAACAGAGCCTCCAGCCTGATCATGAGCACCACCAGGCTGCTTGTGGCGCTGAAAATGGTAAGTAGCTGCTCATGTTTGGCAGGGAGGGTCAGACCAGATGCATGTGGTGGGGCCTGCGGTGTGGCAGGCATGGGGCTCGGTTGCTACCGCCACAGGTAGTCGCGGGCACCCGCATGACACGCGCCAGCTGCTGAAAATAATGACTTGGTGGAGAGCTGTGCTTAAATGGGCACCTTTGGCATTTGCTTTGGTCCCTGAACCCTTTCCTTTTGAAGAAAGACAGGCTAGTGTATAAGAAGGAGTGGCAGCCCTGAATTGGGTTGTTTTGGGCAAGCCAGCTGGCACAGCAGGCTAAGCGGTGCTTGTATGTGTGCAAGACGTGCTTGGTTGGCATTAGTCACGCTTCATACCCGGCGCATGGGAATATGTTGCATGTGCGGCAGTACACGGCTGATGGTGGGTTTTGGAGTTTAGGTTGGTGTTGGTGCATGGTACGAGCAAAGCATTGGGTGCTGTATGGATTTGTGTATGCAGGCTGATCAGGAGAGCAGGACGGCATTGCTGGAGGTCATGGTTGATGGGAAGCTGGCTGCGGCTGCGGCAGAGGGCCCCTCGCTTACTAGCATCTCTGCGGATCTCAAGGTCAGTGGGGTTGCTGGGCATATTGGCATATATTTCTGAGAAGCAGCGCGGCACATGGCTTTGTTTTGCACTAGTGTCCAAGTGTGCGGGAAAGCCAGATTGTCACAATAGCACCAGCTAGATACTTCTCCCGTGGCCATTAAGGACTGCTTGACCAAGAGGCCAAGCGTGCGTGGTTGGCTGATGGGCACGGGGGGATGAGGACTTCAACGAAGAAGATGCATGACTACCAATTATGGAATAGTGGGGAGCGGGAAGGCACCCTGCACCCCTTCACAACTCCACCAGCTGTAACATAGCATGCGACACCCTCCCCATACCGATAAGCACCGTGTCCTTCATGCCCTGCAGCAATCGGAGGCCAGCCTGAAAGCCTTCCTCACTTGGGCCCAGAAGCGACAGCTTGGAGGCAAGCAGCTCTTGGCGCAGCAGGCAGAGGTGAGAAACGGGTGTGTTACATACTTACGCCTCTGCTTGCTCAAAGGCCGGCTCGAGTTGTTGCACCCAGCACCAATGAGTGTTTGCACTGGTACTCTGCACCGCCTGGTGACCGTCTGTCTCTCAGATTGGGTCCCCAGCTCAAGGCCACTGCAACCTGCTTGTGACTGTTGCAACGCTGCACATGAGAGCAGTAGGATGAGACATAGTGCCCATCCTCCATTCCCCGTTGCAGGCCAAGGATAGGGATTGCCTGCTTGCTATGGCAAACAAACCTCAGGGGTTTCTCCGGTTGTCAAATTCACCGCAGGAAGCGGCGGAGGCCGCAGCGGCTGCTCTGCTTGCGGAGGAGGAGGCCGCGCAGCGCAAGGTTGCCGCCAAGGCAGCCAAGCGCCAGCGCCAGAAGGCAGCCAAGCAGCAGGCCAAGCAACAGGCGGTGCAAGGCAGGAAGCCTCCTGAGGCAGCCTCAGAAGCCGAGGCGGTCGGACATGAGACTGAGGCAAATGGCCATGAGGAGCCCAGGCCCGTAGCCAAGGAGGAGATAACTGTCATGACTGGGACTTCAGCAAATGGAGCAAATGGAGCTGAGGGGAGCAGCAGCCCGGCCCTCCATCCTGGTAGCCCTAGTGGCGAGTCGAGGCAAGGGCAGGGCGCCCAGCAGCACAGTGATGCTGAGGATGTGGCCACAAGCGCTGGGTCCCAGGACATAAGGGACCCTGGGGAGACACCAGGGCGGGGCGCGTTGCCGACAGCGGTAGCACGAGGCTTGGGGCAAGCAGCGGGCAGCAGGCGGCAGGAACCGGCTTGCAGCCCGCCTACCAGTCAGCCCGTCAGCAGCCAGGAGCCGCCTGCCAGCCGGGCGGCTGGCCGTGTGGTGAAGCTCATAAAGGTTCAGAACAGGACGCAAGAGGCGGGGCAGCATAATGCCGTTCGGCAGGAGCCAGCGGGGCCCTCGCAGAACGGCAGGAAGCAGGCGGGCAGTGGTCCTAGTGGATTTACTCCCAGGCCCTCAGGTGGGAGTGAGAAGGCCTCACCTGCCATCATCCCTGCCCTTGCCGCGATCCTTGACCCTGCTTCGCCTCTTCAGCCGACAGCGGCAGAGGGCCCTAGCACGGCGGTGACCGCCCCGCCGACGCCCCAGAAACCAGCAGCGCCCGCAGCACAGAGGCCCATGTCTGCTGACGTTTCCTTGCTGCCAGCAGCCGTGCCGCCAGCAGCCAGGGGAGCCGTGCCACCGGCAGTGCAAGCCCCAGGGCCAGCAACAGAAAGTCTGTCGCCACAACCAGAAGCAGATGCTCAAGTGGTAGAGTACCAGGTGGGTGGCTGATCCAGCCCACAGCATGGCCTAGATCCATCTGGCACTTCCTTGACCTGTGTATATGCTCGCCCAGGGTGGCTGGTTCATCAGCAGTGAAACTACACTGTTTCCGTTTGCCAAATCTTGCTGCGGTGCGATTGGCTTGACGCGGCCCCTGGGGCGTCTTCGCTGCCACACGTCCCCTAACGTGAATACCATTACCAGCACAGTGCCACCTTGCATGGTTCTTGCTAAGGTCCCAATGGCACCTGCAGGCCCTCTTAGAGTATCTTCTACCTGGCATCAACCTTGGCGAGCGAAAGCCCCAGGCGAAGCCAGGGACTGACAAGTCAGCGTTGGCGGCCATCACGGGCGAGCCTGTGCCAGGCAGCCAAGCAGCTAATACAGCCTTTGCCCCCGCCAAAGACCAGCAGCAGCAGCGGCAGCACTTACAGCCCCGGATGTCTCCGTCTGGCGGTTCGAGTACTTCTAGCCAGGTCGCCAAGCACCTGCCGCCTTCCTTGGCAAAGGTGTTGGCATGCCGCTTGTCAGGGCAGCTGCTAAGCGACCCGGTGATCGCGGCGGATGGCTACACTTACGAGCGCAGCGCTCTCACAGCCTGGTTGCGGCAGGGCGGCTCGCTTTCTCCAGTCACAGGGCAGCCGCTGCCACACGGTACTGCGCGTCACAACTTTGCCGTGCGGGAACTGCTATCGTCTTTGTGTGGTTGTTGAGAGGTCCTAGAAACGAACCTGCCCATATCTCGTTGCAAAGAGGTTTTGCCTTTACTGCTCTCAGGGCTGTTGTGGCAACCCCCTTGCCTAGGAGAATATGTGCCCTTGAAAGAGTAGGCCTCCCTTGCAGCTAGGGAAGGTAACTGGGGTTTGAATCTGTGCCGGGGGGATATAGCGTGATCTGATTGGTCAGTTACACTGAAACCGGGCAGGTTGCATCCAGGCGCAATACGCCCTGCTCAGGTACTGACCCAATAGACATCTAGCTTGCAAAGCATGCAGATTGCGCTGCAGAGCTCGGTCGCTGTAAAGGGAGGTGTGGTCTCCTCTTGTCCGTTTGATGGCTTCTCTGCCGATAGATACCAGACCACATCTGTCATGCTCTGTAAGTACCACCAACGCAGGTGGTGATATAAAATCAATCTCTTTTTATCTACCAAGGCGCATCGTACTGCTTCCCCCACAGCTGCCATGGCTATCTCGAACTAATGCACCATCCTCAATACCTAGCACCTGTGGCGCTCCTGCATCCCTGCTCTACTGCTTCAAAGCCGCATTAGGCTGCTGCTGATAATCTCCCCATGTACCCTGCTATCCCAAGACTCCTGCAGGCCTTGGCATAACCTTGCCAAGGTTGTGCCCAGACTTCAGCCTAGAACACTGCTCCAGCTGCCCAAGCCTGCGCGTTGTCTACTGAAGGCCTGGAGCTCTCATGATTGCTTCCAGGGAGGCAACGTCCTCCGGCAGGTCAACCCCATGCGCAGAGTGCTCCACCACTACCACCTGCAACAGTGTGTGCACAGAAGCAGCTGTAGGCTGCGCCGTCACTGTCCACCTGCACGACTTGATTGGCATCGTCTCTGTGCGGCTCCTTGACACACTAGACAGGCCCCCAAAGGTCACAGTCAGGTGCGTCTCTATCAGGAAACGAGCCATCAACTCATACACCAAGCATGCCGGCCAGGATTCAATACAGCTACACTGTATCTCCTCTCTGTTCACAAGTAACTGCCAGCCTTAATAATAAGCATGCCCAAGGACTGATCGCCAGCCGATGCTCTCCAGTCGATTCATGATTCTCCCACCTTCATGCGGTACCCATTCTCCAGTACCTTTAGCTGTTCCAAGTCCTCCATGAGCTGCAGAGCACGCAGCACATCGTTAGGACCCGGGTGTCATTATTCTGGAACTCGCTGTGGGGTTCAACCCACCTCTGGCAGTGAGCTGTATGCTGCTGGTCTCCCCGCTTCCCGCAAGCCGAAGCCTACTCATACCTTCAAAATTGCAACTGGCACAACGCCAGCAGCACCGTTGTCTACACAGCTGTACCCTTCATCTCACCACCTGTTACCACTTCGGCCCAACGGGAGCCAGCTGCTGTAGCTCCCCGCTACTATTTGCTTGCAGGCTTGTGCTATGTCACTGCTGCTATCGCGTACAGCTGCACCATATAAAGTCATCATCCAATATTCCGCGCTTCACTAGCACCCCCACTCCATCGGTATTTGCATGGTTAGTAGCAGCATCACCCTAAGTGCGCTTGCCGCTGGCCCACCATGAGTGGCGTGGGTGGCATTTTGCAGTATCTCGTCAGGAAGGCGCGGTCATAGCACTGCAGGCCTAGGTGTAGTAGGTAGGGCAGGTCCTCGAAAGGCATCGGGTACCTCCTGAAGAGCAACAATGGCCATCAGGTGAAAGACTCAGGTGAATTTTCTGTGTCCAGCCCTGTCAGTACAGTTTGCATCTCACTCTCTGTTCACACTACCTGCCACACTTACTAATAATGGGACAGCTGCTCAGGGACCCAAACAGAGAGTGTGCTCACATGCTCACAATGCTCACACATGGAGCCTCATCCACTGGGCAACAAGTAACCACTTTTGATAGGGGGACGAGCTGCCTCATTGTGCTAACATGGTCATCATGTCGGTCCAGGATGCCTGAATGCAGGAACACCAAGGTCATGCGTGGCATGCGGCCAGGTCAATGGGGCTGTCCGGCAGCCTTGCGCTGTACATACTAGCAAGGCAGCAGCCAACATCTCACACCCACCATACCTGACCAAGCCGTCCTTGTTGTGAGGGATGACGCCCCGCGAGAAGTAGATGGCGTAGCCCTGCTGGTCAGCCACACACTTGACGCGCTGCCGGAGCGGCACCTCGTCATCTGGTAGCGGCGTGCAGGCAGTGCTGCATGAGGGCTGAGGGTCAGGGCGGTCAGCTGTGAGACACACGCTAATGCCTGCCCACCACATGGCTGTTAGAGTGGGCAGGCAGCGACAGAGAGTGTAGTCCATCTGTACGCAGCCCCCTCCACTGCAGGTCACCCACTAGGAGCTTCCGGCAGGTTCCCACCCACCCCGCAGTCTTATACCACCACCAGCCCTGCCCCCCAGATGGAGTGGAAGTGCACCCTGACGGCTCCACTGACCTGTAGACTGCATCTGGGCTATCCTGCAGTGCGGTGACCACCGCATCAATGGTAGCAGGGTCTATCAACGGCTCATCGCCCTGGATATTGATGACGATGTCAAAGTGCTGCTCCAGCTTGCTCACAGCCTCCTCACAGCGCTCGGTGCCTGTACAGCTATCAGCGCAGCACCTCTTATACCAAAAAAAACTTGACCGGTGTAACTGTGTAGGTGCCTACAAGTGATGCCACAACAACCTGTCTCTGTGACTGATATTATGGTCCCGGTCTCTGTAGTTGACACTGGGCTAGGAGGGCAGGGTTTGACAGGGCCACTGCAACCATAACAGAAGAGGAGTTGCCAGTGCCAACACTCGTTGCTCACAGTCACCAGATGCTGTAAGTTGGGGTTGAGACCCACCGTTGGCACAGTCTGGGTCCGTCATGACCACTGTTGCCCCAGCCTTGCGGCAAGCGTCTGCTATGCGCTCATCGTCCGTGGCCACTATCACCAAGTCCAGCGTCTTGGCTTTGCATGCCTGGAGCAAAGTGCAAAAAGATGTGGCTCAGGCCTTGTGTACAGCTACAGTGTGGTCTACCAAGCAAGAAGCACCCCACCGTGTCCAGCGGCTTCCCTTTCTACGCCTGGTATGTTGACTTTGAAGTGCTGCACCACTGTGACAGTATACACCTTCGTGCATGGTGGCTGAGGTGAGCCATCCCGGAAGTGTGCTGCAAGCCCACCTGTTCGTAGGTGCGCAGTATCATAGGTTTGCCCAAGATGGGCACCAAGGGCTTGCCAGGAAACCGAGATGACTGATACCTAGCTGGTAGGACTCCAACCTGCGCGACAGGCCCTGGAAGTCAGTTCGGCCCTCCAATGGAATCCAAGAGGCATCCTGTGATAGGAAGCGTCTCTGTAGCTCCTCCCAAGACGCACCACCCGCTTCCTGCGCCTTAATCGCCTCCACAGCGACTGTCCTGTTGTAATTGCGACCGTCAATACGGCTCCAAGGGCCAGGAGGAGCAAGTCATGGCTTGTTGAGCGCCTTGTGTTCTGATCGGCACCTGCAGGCATGTTATATACAGCCAACCTGGACTGCAAGCCGTGCAGTTTGAGGTTTCAGGCATGCATGACAATTGTCTCTTGGCTGGGCTATTCAAGTTTTGCAGCTGCGGTGCGTAATATGACTAACAGGCGCAAAGAGGGATTCTTCCCAGCAGGCAGCTTGCTGGACGTGCCTAAGGCACAATAAGATGGAGGCCTACATCTCCTTGCTGCACATGAAGGAGGCTTCAAAGTGTGGTTAACAGTGGTCGTGCTACTCAGTCGAAGGTCCCTAGGGCCATCTATGGGGGTGGAACATGGGCACCAAGATGGAGTCACTTCTTCCTGATGACAGGAGAGCCTTAATATAGTTCAAAGGCACTACAATATTAGGTGGCAGGTATGGAGCCTGCAGACATAGAAACATTGCAGGGCACTGCATAGAAAACACTGCATAGAAAATGTATCAAGAGAACCAGCATGTGTCAAGCTGCAGCTACTAGTGTGCACCCTGACCAAAGAGCTGACCTAGATCTATGAAACTGCCTACCACAGGCACGTGAACAGCTGGCTGGACAGTCTGAGGCCTAGTGACTAGCAGTAAGCTGCCTGGATAAACAACAAAATATGCAGTTGTACAAGTTTTTATGAAGTGGTTGTAGTTGGGTTTCCCTATCATGCCACTGACGCGGCAGCTACATGGCACTAGAACCAACCTGAGTTTCCTGAACTGTCCCCTGGAAATGTAGTAAGGGATCCCTAACTACCTCAGGGACCTTGCGCTGGGCAATCAAACTATCCAATAATGTAGAACAGAGAAGTGGGCAACACAAATTGCGAGTCTTGGGCCTGAATGCGCCAGCAAGTACTCACCGCTGACAGTTTCACCTCGGCAGCGACTAAGCTTTCGCAGTGCATGCCTACACACACGCTTACAGGCTCTCATGGGTCAGCCAGTGGGGGTTGGGGAAGGCGCCGGGGCCCCTCAGTGACACAGGCTGTACCACATTGGTCACCTCCACCTGCAAAGGCAAGGGACATTTTGTTATTTATTTAACATTTAAGATGGAAATGTACGTGACAGCAAGGGGTCAGACAGCAGTGTGGCGGGTGCCAGCTGCGTCAAAAAGCAGGCAAAATCTGACATTTATGGAATCTCTCTACAATTAGGTAAACAAGCTGCTAATCTAGCAGAGGCGACAAGGCATAAACCAGGCTTGGGGGGCCTGTGCGATGTGGGGGAAGGGAAGGTAAGAGCAGCGGAGGGCATGAGCGGGCAGGGAGGGGCACAGACTTACCCTTACTGCCCTATTTATCACCCCGCAAGCCAGCCCGACGAGGGTTTCAACTTTCGCACAGGCCAAACAGGCCATCAGATAAACTGCCGCAAGCCCTGACCGGCCCAACACCTTTGACAGCAGGCCAGCAGGAAGGTGTTATTGGAAAGCACATGCCACTTGTCGGGGAACACCCACCCCCACACCCACCTTGAGCTCTGCTAGCTGAGTCAGAATGAAGTGACACAGGGCACCGCGGGCAGGGAAACAGCGAGCATTCAGCACTGCACGGGCAGGGAACCGTTGTATCGGTGTGTGTAAACTCATCTGCAACCTTCACTGTCGCGGCAATGTCTACCTCCCTAAACAACTGCGAACTAATAGACCCTGACCGCAAGAGGTGCGAGTCGCAGAAGGCATGCCAGAAGAGGATCAGCGACTGCCCACTCCTGGCGCATATGTCGTGCACATGTGTACGGGTCAGACGGCCCTGCAAGCAAAATGCTCTGCATGTCCACACAAGTGTGCAAGCAGCCAAGCACCGATTGACGAAGCTGCAGCTGCCTTGCCACTCACTGCCATAGTTGTACTCCACTTTCACGCTCAGCGTCAGCCTGTTGGGGCGGAGGGGGTCATCAGCAGGAGCATACCATGTGTTGACCTGCACACCCGGACGAATAGGCACATTTGCCATGGTACACTACCCATCGCAGGCTTTAGCAACCAGACAGATTACCGCCTATATGCAGGCCGGCAGATCAATATGATTGTTAATCTGGGGATGGTTCCTGACCAGCCAACATCTGCTCTCATTCCCTTGTCTTCAATCCCATAGGGTCCACTTTGCCACCCTGCTGTCTCTTGCACACACTCGTTACTCAGCCCCCAAGGCTCAGCTGACCTTGCCGGTGAAGTCTAGGGAGTGCTCCAAGCAGTACTTGGTGACTGCCACCTTGACGTCGTCCACCACGCTGCAGAAGGGTGGACAAAGCATCACGTTGCAACCAAGCGTCGGGTCTGGCACGGGAGGCCCATGGGAGGCCTGCCCTCACGCTGGGCATGAACCTGACACTTCCCTTGTGCTGGGAAGCTGGGCTGCACGCTTGGCCTATACACTTGTTTACAAACCCCCAAGAATGGCCAGGGCCAAAGGCTGCCCCACACCCGCTCCAACCAGGCCTGATGTGGGTCAACACCTTCTTGCGTTGGTGTAGACGGCTGCCGGGTGCATTGTGAGGGCTTGTCCATGGCATGCATTAGGTAAGGTTAAATCTATTAGGTAAGCCTTACCTGAGGGGTGCGGTGCCATCCAGGTAGAAGGTTGTAATCTCTGCCAGCGGGGGGGACATGGTGAGGTTGTGGAGGGGGATGTTGATGAGCTGGGAGTTGGGGTACCAGATCTTGGCGGAGTCCGCGGTACGCAGCAGGACGGTACAAGGCAGGGTGATCTCCTCCACCTGCGGTACAAGGAAATGCACGGTGGACGGTCCTAAGTTGAGAGAGTGGGGGGCCTGCAAGTCGTGGGTGGACCGGCTGTGTACAGCGGGAGGGGTGGGGTTAGGCCAAGCTCTTCCACCTGCAACCTGCAGGGGAACTTGAGGCGCAGTGGGTTTGGTATATGGTCAAACCAGCTTGGCAGGCAGCAATATGCAGCTGGACGCTACAGAGCTTCAGGGTAATCTCTTCAACAACAAAATCCAGCAGGGCGCCGCGGGTAGGTGACTGTGCCGACATGCGAAGAGAGAAGGAAGCGCTAGCGCTTGCACAGTTTGAAACCATGCTGCACGGGCCGTCCGCCAGGGCCAACCTGTGGCCGGAGCTTGGCACACCAGGGCACAGCGGGGGACGGGCGAGGGTTCTGGGATGAGCCCCCGCATGACCTAAAGCTTAGTCTCGGCAGGATCAGCACAGTCCTTAATAGCATAGCAATTCGTCAAAGCACAACCACCTGACCATGCTGCCGTAGGTCTTCCAATGAAGGCATACGACAAGACCCCACTTGCCTTGTGCCACGAGTTGTTGAATACAATGATGTCTCCCACATCGTAGGGGTGGGTCACAAACAGGAACACGCTATTGTCTACAGCCTGCAGGAAGGAGGCATGAATGCCATGCTGGAAGCAGCAAGGAGGCATGGAAGTAGAATTACGAGCTAATTGGACACGGCAATGCAGGCCGGGCCACAGGCTGCCCCTCCTCATCTTGGCCACCATGCAAGACAGCAGCCAGCCTAGCAGCGCGGCGTCACCTGCTTGACGCTGCTGCCCAGCGCAAAGGACACCGCACCCAGCACGGGTACCACAGCCACAAACACCTGCGCCAGGAGGCAGCGACGCAGCATGGTCAAGTGGTGATACGCTGTGATAGACAAAACTCCTAGGAGGCAACAAGAACGTGAGACAGTACCAGACGGCTCGATCCAGGCCAGCCCGGAAAGCGCCAGGCAGGAGTGATGCTCAGGCAGCAGTGTGTGCATTGAAGCAGTGTAGGTTGCAGGGGACGCAGTGAGAAGTTTGGTGTTTTGGTCGGCCATACATTCCAGGCGTCGAGCCCCAAGATGATGAGGTAGACGAAAAAGAAGACGATGTGGAGCCCAATGCCTGCAGCAGGACAAAGCTGGTAATTTTTCTCCAACTGTCGCCACTGCAGCACTGAGAGGGCCACCAGCCATGAGGGTGCCTCGAAGCACTTGCAGTTCCGAATCTTGAACCTCATGCCGGAACTTTGGAAAAAATGCCGTGCTGGATTGAATGTAGAACACCAGGAAGGACACCGCACAGCACGCACGGCTGCAAGACATGCCAGCCATGCTTGTGTCCACAAGCGGTTCATCATGCAGCTCCAGCCAGTATTCTGCTCAAAGAAACCCACCAATCATGAAGCCCAGCTTGTTCACTATATTTTTGGTGTCACGGAGGCTGGCAGCGAGGTACTCCCGCTCCCTGCAAGGTTGGCAGTGTTAAACATCATCAAACCTGCCAATACAAGGCAAGCAGCTAGCTCCTTCCACAACAGCTCCTGCCGTGGCTAATGAAGAGTCCATAAAAAAAGTCAAAACATTAAGGAGGGCCGAGCCGGAGTGGACACGCCCCCCCTCCCCTCACATGCAGCGTGCACAGCTGGACTCAAATCGGCCCATGTGTCAGGTCTGCCCACAAGAGCGGTGCAGGCATAACAGTAGTGCAAACAAAAGTTGCCCAGCATGGCTCACTGGAAGATGTCCATCACTGCCTGGGCACACTTGGCCAGCGTCACCCTGCCGTTCCCATCCGAGTCGAGCATCTGCAGCATTAGAGGCTGTAATTTAAAGCAGCAGGGCCTCATGGCCACGTTTGTCGAACGGGGGTTGTCGCTACAGCCCCACCCACGGCAACCCAAGCAGTACGGAGACCGGAGATGGCGGCCTAGACTAGCCTAGACTAACAGTAGGGGCCGCCCCACAAACTCTGCCGTGAGTCGCCACTGGTGGGGCTAACAGAGAGGGAGTCTGTACTATGCCCTAAAACCGCAAAGTCCATCTGCCACTTAGTCACGATTTGCACCATGGAAGGCAGAAGAGAACTGCAGTCCCCAAAACTGCATGCGCTGCATAGCCCCCGACCCTCTCCCTCACAAATGATTGATATGTGGCAGGAACCGACAGAGGTGAGTGCTTGCAATCTAGAGATCCCTGCAATACCAAGCCTCGGTGTTTGTGCATGGCCGGCCTACTCAGATGCAGACAGGATCTCACCAAAAACGCCTCCTGCGCTTCTTTCTCAGTTGGCAGGAACGCCTCCAAGTCTTCTATGGTGATGAATGGCCTGCACCCAAGCATCACAATCTGTTCAAAACAAGGTTTGTTGCCCCCTCGGCTTGCAGCCTAACTGTTCCTTGTTGCAAGTGAAGCTTGGCAGTACAAGGGGAACATGATGGATGGCGAGGCTTCCGCTCGGAAAAGAACTGAAACCAGCACGCCCGGTTACAAGGGGGGCAACCTACCAGCCAACCCCTAGACATGCCTTCCAGCCTTGTACCCACCTGTCGAAATCGGTCTTTACATTGTGGAAGATGAAGAAGGCCAGCCGCTTGGCCTCGTTTTCATTAGTCACCCTCTTGTGCCCCGAGATCTGCCCCAGCTCATCGTAGAATGTCAACTGCACTGGTGGGGGTGCGGAGGGCCCGACAGTTGGCCTTGAGTGGCAGGGCTGACACACCAAAGATCCACGGAAGTATCGGGTCCATGTGCAAGTTGTCAGCTGGGCATGGAAGTTGAACTCATATTAAGGCGACCCCTTGGACGACTACCCCCACCCCCCACCCCAACCCAACCCCCTAGCCGCGTGGCGCCCGGGGGTTACTTGCCTTCTGCTTCCCGCCACCCAACTGTCTAGCAGCAGCAGGCGCTCCGTCCTTACCGGAGCGGCAGTCCCGCTTTTGGGCCCACCAAGTCACTGCCGCCGCCGCATGTGCAGTCTGCGCTTCCGTGGTGCTAATATTGTTGCCCGAACCAGCACTATGAATACTTGCCCATCTGTGTGCCTACCGGCCGCCGCACCTGCAGCTTGCGCTTGCGTATGTGCTTCTCCACCCGTGCCATCTTTGCCGCGATCGCCATGGGCCCCCTGTGCGCCAGGTTAATGGTGCTGGCCGACTCCAGGGTGGCCTTGGGCTGCAGCAGGGGACAGGCTGGCACGGCGGGCACAGGGTGGGCAGCATGGCACAGCAGGCACAGCATGACATGATGGCTGGCCTGGGAGCGGCTCCTCTGCTGCTGGGGTGCCCAGAATTGCGGCATGTGCCCAGGCCAGCAGGGCCCAGCAGGCCCAGCATGGGGCTTGGGGGCCGGCACACCATGGAACCAGGCAACCCCAGGCCAAAGCATTTGCGGGATTCTGGTTCCAGGCTGCCGTGCAGCCGTCTAACACCCGCTTACATATTTGAAGTGAACTGCCCGTACCTTGCAGAGGCGTAGAGCTGGAAGCGGAAAGGCGAGGTGTGGGGATGTAGCTTATGGGCCGAGGCGTCATTACCCACACGCCGGCGGGATGCTTTCTCTAAATTTCAGTTTCTCTAGCAGAGCCTCTGCCATGGCATGCCGAGGTCAGCACCCACCTTCTCCTTAGTCATGGCTACCGACCGCTGCAGGGCTCGCGCCTTGCCGCCTGCGCTGGTGCTGCTCGCGGCCCTGCCGGCCGGCCCGTCAGACGCCCCGCTTTGCACGCTTTGCCTGGCCACAGCAGCCGGCTGGCGGCTAGGGCTGCCCGGGGCCGCCCCGCCACAGTCTGGGCTGCCCTGCTTGAAGAGGGAGCCCAGCGCCCGGCTGCCCTGCTTGAGCAGGCCTCCTAGCTGGGCAGCCGACCCTGCATCCTTGGCGGCCGTTGCCACCTGCAAAGCAAAGACAATCAACCAGCGGTGGGTGGGGACAGGAATGGCCAGGCTGTTCCTGAGTGTCGCCATCTCTTGCGCCTTCTAGCACGCTGTTGCACGGTTGGGAGTTGGTGGGCGGGCAGGATGGGGAAGCCCAAAGCCCTGAAAGGCAGTATGCTGCGACAGCAGGCAGGCAGGCAGGGGCAGGGTGCCCCAGCACGGCCAACCGTTGCCATCAAGTGCCAGCCCTCAAAGCATGACAGACCGCAGCACCTTGTTCGAATGTCCCAAATGGCGCCACGCTCGTCTCACCACATCGGGAGACCCTGCCTGCTGCCGCCCCGGCTTCCCCGCCGCCTCACTCCCTCCCCGCAGCCCCGACGGCGACCCTGGCTGGCTGCTGCGCTGGACTTGTACCGCCGCGTATGGCACCCCCGCTGCGGCTCCCCCAGCAGGGGCGGCCGCGGCTTCGAGAGGGAGGAGGAGCCTGCCCGGCAAGCCTCGGGTGGGGCTGCGGGGGCCGCTGGGCGGGCGGGCGCAGGGTGTGCTGGGGGATGAGCCGCGAGGGGGGGACTCGATGTTCAGGACCACTGCAGCACAGCACAGCACAGCGCGGTACATTGCGCATGATCAGACCGTGGTTACCACAGCCCTGATGCGGTTGTTTATGAGGCTTCGAGGGACCGGCTGCACAGCAAAAAGGCGTGCAGTGTGCACAACCGGGATAGCACAGCGTGGTGCGGCATGCTCAGCACAATGACGACATATAGGAAGCTCGGGGCAAAGGGAATGTGCTGGCTGCAGACCATCCGCAGAGGCCCTTGACCCAAAAGGGGAAGAGCTAGGGGGTGTCCCCCGCTACCCCTACTGTAGTTGGTTCTTGCGGGCGCATGCCTGGCAGCAGAGAGGCCAAGAAGCAAGATGCTCACACAAGAAACGAAACAACATGCGCTCACTCACTCTCTGGCGCCCCCTCTTCATGCTCCTCTGCGATCGGGTCGAGCGCTGCCACGCCGGGGAGGCTCAGACTCCTCCTGCGAGTGCCGCCCAGCGCGAGCTGCAGCACAGCACAGCGCAGCGCAGCACAGGCTTGCCACGAAACGCCTCGTCCACGGTGATTGGTGCCGCACACGTGCAACTGCTCCCAGCTGCCCCATCCTTTCGTTGGATGAAAATAACCTTCTTCTGCCATGCATGCAGGTACAGGAATACCTGTGCCCAATTACAGGACTCTGCTACACGACAACACCTCCGCCCCTCACACACACCCCACCCACCCAAAGAGGAATACCTCTGCCTAGTTACAGGACTCTGCGGCAAGACAGCCCTCCCCCTCCTCCCCCTCCAGCAGGTGGTACCTTACCAGCGACCGAAAGGAGCGCCTGCCGTGTGTCAGCACGGGGTTGGGGGCGCTGCGCCTGACAAGGTCCAGGGGCGCACTGAGCTCCTGGCCACCCTGGGTGCTGCCGCCAGAGCTGCAGGAGGGGGAGGTCACACTGGCTGTTGAGGTGTTTGTAGTGGCTATGCCAGGCATGCGCATGTGTTCATTACACTGTAAGGAGTCGTCCTGCTGGCACGCAGAGCGCAAGGACACGTGGGCTGGTGGGCGAAGGCGCCCCAAGACGCGTCCATGGACCGCGCAACAGCACAGGAGGCTCGGCTGGCACATGCACTTGTCGGAGATAGAGCTGGGCCTTGGGTGGCACCTCAGCAGGCTGCGCCCTGATGCCTGCCGTGCGAGCTTGCGCTTCTGTTGCAAGCCAATGGGTGACTGCTGAGTGCATGCCCCCTCCCAACCCTCGCCCACCTCGCTCTACCTCTCACTGCGCCCATGCTGCTGCCAAGCCAGCAGCCTCTGGGTGTACAGGAAGTGGGCAGCGGTGGCGTACCTGCCCTTTGGCGACCCAGCCAGCTTGGTCCCCACCGCCTCACTGAGGCCCCCTGCCTTGCCAGCAGCCAGAAGCTCCGCCTCCATCTCAACCTCCCAGGGCCGCTCCTTGGGCCGCAGCAGCTCATGCAGGTAGCGCTCCTGCAGGGGTGGGGTGGCGGGGTGGGCAG
>BBXU01001663.1:0-34275 GCA_001598975.1 Parachlorella kessleri
CCCACCCACCAGCACCAACCCCAAGTCAGCAAGCAACGCATAGCCTAGCCTTCGCTTACAGCTAAGCTGCGCGAGGATGCCTACACCAGGCCACCAAACAATGACTGCGAGTAAACCCCCATAAACCCTATACAATGCATGCAAGCACCATGGTGTGCACAGCAAGACCGGATAACATGGGGTGCACACCTAGCCTGGGTGCGGGAGTACCTACTTGACTGCCAATTGCTTGCTGCCGCTGAATCTGCGCTCATCGTGGGGGCTCTTACAAGGTGGCAAGAAGGACTTGTGTTCGGCACGACGGTAGTGTCAGACAACAGCTGTTATGGCGGTCGTGGTCGACGGTGACACGAGCAGGGCAACAACACAAGGCATGCGCAACCCAAGGCAGCGACAAAAAACTAACTGCCATTCACCAACACAGTTCGAAGACACCACACCCCCCTCCCTAGGGGTACGTCGGCGGCGGGGTGGTGGGCGGCGGCGGGGTGGTGGGCGGCCCCTGCGGGCCGCCGCGCTGCGCTGAGGGTGGCGGCGGGGAGGCGGGGAGCACCTCAGGGATGACTAACACGGGCTGCCTGGAGGGGACTGCCGGTAGCCCCATCCACGCAGCAAGCTCGTCTGCCAGCGTCTCGATGCTCTGCCCGGCGTTCGAATCCAGCACCGCCTCGCCCAGCGCGCTGGCCACGCCCTGCGCCGCCTTGGCAAAGCTGGACAGCTGCTCCTGCGACTGCACGCACCAGGCGGCGGAAACGGTCATCTTACGGGAACTAGTGGGCGTCTTGGCAGCTGCACAACAGCAGGCGTCCCCAAAGAGGCAACCATTCCTGCAGACCTAGCTAGATGACCACCATCAGTACCCTCCGGTCTCCTCTGCTTACTACACCATAACAACCTATGCTAGGACCTCAACCTGATCAACACGTATGCTCCAACAGCCCTAAGCAAAGGCAAGAACGGCAGCCTGTCCCACAGGTCACTGCAGCCAACAAAGTCCCTTGCCGCTTTGGGCCAACCAGCCAATAACCAGCGCCAATAAGACATACCCAGCGCCAGCGAAACAAGCCCACCTGCTCCAAGCAGTCCTGGCAGCAAAGCAATGGCTGCAACCTCCCCCGACACCGCTTCCTATACTACAAGAACCACGACACCCTCATACACCGACTACAAACCCACCCAAACCTGTTCTGTCAGACTCAACAGCCAAGCCGGGGCTGTCACCTGACCCGGTCAACTCCCTCACCCATAAGCCACCGCACCAGGCCTCGCTCATAGCCTTGCGACCACACACTCCTGCTCACCTGCTCCGGCAGACCCGAGCGGGAGGCAAAGGCCGTGACCTGGCCCCAGAAGTCATTGCTCTGGACCACCGCCTGGTTGGCGACGCGCACCAGTTCAGGCGAGATGCGTGTGAGGTCCTGCTGCAGAGGCCTCACGTGCTCCCCGGGCAGCGTCTTCACCTGCAACTAACCAGACCGCAATTGAAGGGATGAGCAACGCGGGCCAGGTCTTGGTGCTGCAACAACCGCTCACTCTATCCCTTGTCAACCGATCACTCTACCCCAGCCCTCCATGCAATCCCTCCCCGCGCCTCCTACACCCTCCCCTGCCGGCTTCCACATCTCACGGTTGCCCTCACCGTCAGCTCCAGCTGGTTGGCGATGGCTGAGGATTGGAGCGTGGAGGCCAGCTCGGGCGTCTGGTCAATGTTGTCGTTGGCAAAGCGGATCAGCAGGTTTCGCGGCACAGTGTAGCCTGCAAGCCAGCACGGAACCAGCTAGTAGCAGTTCAGCAGGCTGGGCAGACGACGTCCTGCAAGACCGAGGGTTTCTTCCTCGTATCAGTAGTAACCAAACAAACAGCAGTAACCAATCAGACTTAGCTAGCATCAACTGATGCTTAACGTAGCGGCCAACTTGCAGGGTGCCGACAATATGCACTGCGGAGGCGGAGCAGCCAGGCCTGGAGCAAAAATGCCCACAGGTGCGCCTACCCTGCCGGATGATTCGCCGCGTCTCCTCGGGCGGCGGGTTGAACTCCTGGGTGCCGTTTGCCACATCCATGTAGATGGGAGTCAGCTGCTCCAGAATGGGCACCAGCTGCTTCACCAACGGGGGGCTTGCACCTGCATGACGCTCACACGCAGGCAGCATGAGAGGGTGGGGCATGCCTCTGCCAACCACATCCCGCCGAGCCTGCGCGTGCCGGCCCAGGGCTGAAACCTGCTGCCTCACCAGCGCAGTGAGCGGGCCGGCACCTGCACGCACGCGCCCACGGGCACACCACAGCAAGGCGTCTAATGCCATTACACCAAAGCGACGGAACTACACATTCGGTCGGGCTGTTCCATGTTTCACAGGGAGCCAAGGCGTCCGGAGGGCCCAGTCAGCTGCAGGAAGACACGGTTGTTCAGGGTCACATTCCACTGCAGGTTTTACTTCAACAGGTGGCAGCGGGCTCTGCACTCACCCTTCAGCATCTCCACCCACATCTCCACGTTGGACCGCAGCGGCGACGTGGCCAGCTGCGACAGCAGCGGCCCCAGCGAGCGCAGCGAGGGCGCGATGAAGGGGGAGAGCAGGGGGATGGAGTCGGTGGCGGGGTTGTTGTTGAACGACATGAGGACGCTGCCGGCGGAGGGAACCTGCACGGGGGAGGGTCCAGTGGGTCTGAGGCTGCTTTTATTGTAGCCCATAAGCTACTGATGTCGAGGACAGAGGAGCACACAAGGCGTGCCGGAGCAGGTGCAAGGAAATAAACCTGGAGCTATCGGGAGCTAAACAGACACACTTACATATAGGGCTAGCCTTAGGCAGGGACCCAACCTGCGGTCGAACCACAACTTCTCCCGCAGCACCACCGCCCCAGCCATGGGCCAGAGGCAGCTCTAACACCAGCCGACCCACCACGTAGCGCGAGAAGATCAGCAGGTGAACCAGCGAGCCGAAGGAGTGGCCCGAGGCAAACTGCGGCAGCGTGATGGCTGTGGGGCCTAGGGATTTCAGGCACCGCTGGAACTTGAAGTAAACCCCGTCAGCCACCGCCACATGGTCAAAGCTAGTGGCGTAGGGCGTGGCTACAACCTGCAGGGGTGGGCAGTAGCTGAGGTGTCAGGCAAGGCTCACACAAACCTTTGCACCTGCTGATAATGAATTGCAATGATAGAAACCAATGTCACAGTGACTTCTGTTCGTGCAAAGTCTTGATAACATCCAGATGAAAAAGATGTCAACATCGATATGAAAAGATGTTGGTTCTATGCTGGGCCGGCATGTGAGGCTGGGATGCATGCACCACGCACAGCAGCTAGATGCAAACCAAAGCAAAGAGATAGCTGACACAGCAGCTAGTGCCAAATAGATGCATAGGACCCGCCTCCAGCTGACTTGCTTCAAGAATCAGCCCTTTTCATGCAAAGTGCCTCAAGCAACGCTATGTATCATCCCCGAGCCAGAGCGGGCATGAAAGCGGGAGCCACCCACAGCAGGGATGACCCGCCAACTCACCAAGGCACCCCTTGCTGCCAGCGCCTCAAGCAGCGGCCTGTAGGCTAGCTGTGCCGCAGCCCCCACAAAGGCACCACCAATGAAGTGCACCAGTGCCTTGGGCTGCGCGCCGTTGGGCGGGTACAGCACCCAGCACTCCTCAACCTGCCTCCAGTCGCCCCCAGGGCCGCCGGTGCCATAGGTCTGTGAGATCAGGGACTCCAGCTGATTGAAGGCAGCCGGTGGCGCCCTAGGGTAGTTGCTAGTCACGCCACCATTCACGCCGCTGCTGCTGCCGGGGTAGGAGCCTGCGGCTGCACATAGGACTGGCGCCGCAGCAGCGTGGCGGTGCCGCCAGGCAACACCAGGTCTACCAGGGCCTGCAGGCACAGTTTGGGACGGTTTAGCGGGTAGTCAACTCCAGGTGCCCAGCTCGTCTCGGCTGCAGTGCTGGCAGTCTTCATAAGACATGCTGGAGAGCTGCACGGCATGACTCACGACGAGCCGAGAGTGTTGGCGGTGCACCCGGGGTCTGCCTCTGAGAGGCTGTTGTGGTTGCCGTTGGCGACCGCAGCACGGATGTCATCGTCCTCATGACAACTTGGAACCTTCACGAGATCGTACACGCCCAGGACTGATCACAACCAAAACGTCTCGTAGCAGCAGCCCAAACAACTAGGGCAGGGCAGAGAGCGAGGCGTTGCAGGTGAGATCTTAGCGAGTTCTTGTAGTCCTCCCTCAAGTCTTCACAGGGCAGGCGTCGCATGCGTGGGCGCCAAGGCAAGGGGTCTCGCTAACTAATTAATGCAACATGAACTGCCTTGTTCGTTTGCGCATATATGATGTCACATTGTTGCTGGACCTTCAAACCCGTGCTCTGAAGGTCGTGATGGGCCAGCGGCTTAGGTCTTGGAGGCTCGAGAAGTATGCAAAACAGTAGGCGGCACAAGCTTAAGAACACTATGTCATGGAGGGCAGCTTGCAGCAGTCGATAGCAGACGCGCTGCTGGCATACACAGGGCTTGAGGTGAGGCAGGTCGTGCAAAGTGTCCAGCCTTACCATGCCCCCTGGCGCTGGCGCATGGCTCACCGGCAGCCACATAAGGCGCCACTGCTTGGTTGTGGATGACACAGGCAGGCTTGGCAGCTGCCCCACCTCTCCTTTTGCGAGCGGAGGAGCTGCTGAGGGAAACAGCAGACATCCCAGCTTGCACGGCAGCTGTCCATGCAGAGCAGATGCTGCAGCAGGAACAGCAGGCGGAAGACAAGGAGCCGCAGCAGCATACAAGCCAGCGGCAACAGCCACGGTCAAAGCAGCAGAAACAGCTGCAGCCTTCTCGAGAAGGACTCCACGCCCAGCCAGACGCTGTGGGCGGTGCGCTTGGCTTAAATCCAACTTGCAAAAAGCAAGGCACCAAGCGCAAGGCTGAGCGGGATCCCTCCCCTGAGCCCCCTGCCACACTCTTCGTGGGCATCTCCAGGTGCCATGAGGGGTGGAGGGCCAAGCTCAAGCCGTCTAAGAGGTTGGCTGGCAAGGACCGCGCCCTGGGGACGTTTTCTACACGTAAGTTACTGGCAGGATGCGCTGGCTGCCTGGTTTCTGGCAGCAGCCTGGCTTGGACAGACGCTCGGCTGAGAAGTCCATTATTAGCCGAGCAACTGTGGAGGTTGAGTACAACCTCTACACCAGCAACGAGCATTGTATCACTCCTTCAGGATTCAGAGCAAAGCTACATACTCGCTAGCTCCTGTACGGTCAGCGGGCCTGCAGGGCCTGCCAGCTGCTGCAGCCAAGCAGGCCTGTCAGCCCTGTGCAGGGGAGGAGGCTGCAAGGGCTTACGACCGTGGGATGCTGGTGGTACAGCTGCAGCACAATGACAGGGTCCACGCCATTGTGAGTATAATCAAAGAGTCATTCAAGGGTCCTTGGGGCCCACAGGATTGGCGTGTGACCAACCCCATGGCACATGGGTGTGCATTTTGTTGAGGGGCTGTGCTTTGTTGTCAACCGCGAGGGGCTGTTCCTCAGGAGCAGGTGTTTGTGGCGGCTGGACACCTGTGCTGTGTTCGCAAGCAACTGGCCTGACTACATCAACATACCCGCACTGACACCTGGGCCTCACCTTGTTATTCAGCTCAACTTCCCTCTTGACGAGTATCTGGGTGACCCCGACCCAGAGGTTGCAGCAGCAGCTGCCACCGTCAAGGCTCGCATTGATGAGCGGCAGGCGCAGCGCGCAGCATGGCGTGCCTTGCAGCAAAGGCAGCAGGCGCAGCAGCCTGGGGAGCCGCCTGCCGCCGGTGGCATACTTTTAGAGCAGGGTGGGCTGGTGCGCCAGGAGCCAAAGCAGAAGCGCAAGCAGCAGACAAGGCGGGAGCAGATGTTCCAGCTACCATCCCCCAAGCCTGAGTCGGCGTGTGGGAAAGCTGCTGCTGGGCAGCATGCCAAGCCTGCAGAGGCAGTCAAGAGGCCTGCTGCACTCAAAGAGCCAGCTGTCGGTCGGGGAAAGCAAAAAGTTTCCGGTGAGACGATCACCACTACAGCGAGCCAAGGTGATTATAGAGCAAGTTTTCGTCCGCAGCAGGCTGTCGCTCATCGAGAAGAAGCAGCAGCGGAAGCTGCAGTGGCAGGGCCGGATGGCTGTAACCTCCAGCAGGACCAGCGGCAGCAGCAGCGAACAGCAGAACAACATAGTGAACAGCGGCATGACTGGCTAGGGCCAGGGGAGGCCCTACCAACATCGTCTTTAAAGCTGCCGCAGCAGCAGCATCGCCACTCACAGCAGCAACAGGTGCACAGTCACGTCAAGCGGAATGCGCCCCATGAAGCACTGCGGCAGCAGCGCTTGCCTCCTGTTCAGCTCAGCAGCCCCCGCCCCCTGCCTCTCTTGGCTTGCTACGGGCTGGCCAGCCCAGCAGGCGTCTCTGCACAGCGGCAGCCGGTAAGTCCATTGGGCCCAGCAGACACCACAATTGGGCCCTCCGCCAAAGTGGGCAGCAGGGAGCACGGAGCGGTGGCCCTGGATATGCCTGAGCACAGCGCAGCGGGAGGTATCCGGAAGAAGGAGCAGCAGCAGCCGGTTGGCAAAGCTACGCTGTTGGGCCGGGAGCAGGATCAGCAGCACCAGCCCGCTGGCAAGTACTGTGTTGGGAGTGAGCAGGTCCGACGGGCGCGGGCTCCACCACAGCCTCAGGTGTGCCGCTTGCAGTGACCCGCTTGAGCATGGCACATGAAAGGAGTGCCAGGACAGGACCTCCCCAACCCTGCTGCCTTGTCATAATCCCAATGAACATGGTCGTGTTGGCAATTGCACTGAGCTGTCCTTCTATTGCATAACTGGCCGGTACAAGGTCGTACTCATCACCCAGACTCACGTGCTGGCATGGGCTAGCCTTTGTCATCATTTACTCATGATGTACCTTTGAAAATAGACCCTTCCTGGTCAGCAGGCCCCGAGGCCGGAGAGCCTTGGGCAGGACAGCTGGCGGCATGCGGCGCAGGCCTGGCGGCAGAAGCACATGCCCACGGCGCATGAGCTGCTTAGAGCACAGCAGGGGCAAGCCGGGCCGGTGCATGCGGAGGCAACTGCTCGCTCAGCGGCGTCCGGGCAGCAGCGTGGCAGCCGGGCTTCAAGGCAGCCCGGCAAGGGTGGTCAACCCTGGGCGGATGTCTCTGCCGGCACCAGTAGGAAGGCGAAGGGCCAGGGTCCTCAGAAGCAGGAGCAGCAGCAGCAGCAGCCAGTGGGACCCTGGCGGCTCCTGTCCATGTCCTTGCCGGCCAGTCAGGTGCCACAGAAGGGGCGGCAGGGCTGGTTCCGGGAGCACCATCAGCGGCGCGTGGCTGGCTGCGTCGCTTTTGACGCGGTGCTGCAAGCATTCGGGTGAGCGTCCACTCACACGTCCAGAATCTCATGCGCGATTGGCTGCATGGTGCAAGGGATTTCCATCTGCACTTTGTTTTTAGTAGTTCTTAGCAGCGTGTTTCTCTTTCTTGGGTGTCAAGCGGCCGCTTTGGTTAGGTTAGTTAACCTGCCATGCCATTCTGCTTGTACTTGCAATTGTACCTGGCATGCCAACCTGCTTGTGCTTGCAGTGTCGCCTGTGATGCCAGCAACCTCCGGGAGGCCTACAGGCAAGCAGTAAGGCGGTTCCACCCCGACTCCAACTCTCGGGAGCGACTGTGGGCCACCCCTGACCAGCGAGAGGAGTGCGAGGAGATTCTGAAGATCATCAACCAGCGGAAGCCAGCTGTGTTGTAGCAAGAGGCAGGTCTTGCTAGCTTTGGGCCCGCCATTGCCCGGGATGCTTGCTAGGGCTATAGCCAGGTCTAGCCAGTCTCACACCGAGGTTTCCTAGTAGAATCTCAGCAGGTACATCCCATAAATTTGGGAACCATGTAGACATGGTTCCAGGCTGAACATGCCTTGACATGCTGTGACATGAGTCAAGTCGCAGCATGTCCGGGCATGTAGGAGATGGGTCATGTCAGAGATGACCTCTGTCAGGCCATGTTGACAGGGAGCATGCAGGTGCTAGTAGCTTATATTCAGCCATTCAGGTACTTGAGTGTTCTCATGGGAAGTGGTGGGTGCATTTGACTATCCATTCTACAGCTCTAGTCCTCAAGCTTATGATGGCGTCCCAGCAAATTTTTATGCAAGCCAGGGCTCTGAAATTGCCAGAATGAAGCATGATATGGTCCAAAGGCGTGAGAGTAGCGGACGACGGCGGCCCGGATGGAGTTAGCTGACTGAGGGGGTTACAGAGCCATTAACGTACGTGCATCAGCAACGCTTTACCAGATTTGGCGCACCTGCCTAGCAGGATTGAGTTTACGTATCAAACTGGCGCCTCCGCTTCGCGATGATTGCGCATGGCGCTCCCGCCGGTCGTTAGGACGAAGCATGGGCTTGCTTGCAACTTACACGTTCATCGTCCACATTGCACTTCCCAAGATAATACTGCAACGTATTACAAGCATACACGCCTCGTCCCCAACTAGTTGTGCTCGAGGGCTCCCCTAGCCATCCTACCATGTCCATCTCAGTCCCGCTCCTCAGGTCAGTTTAGTGCATTAATGACTAGGTACAAGTGAGAAGAGCATTGGAGCCAGTGACGGACGGGCCGAGGTACACTTACCCGACTTGAACTGATGGGAGTGAGATCTTGATGGCCGCGTCCCGCTTGCAGGACTGACCTGGCCGCGAAGTGCCACCACGCGCCCGCCACGAGGCAAAAGGCCACCGCTAGGTGAGCGGGCTTTGCAGGTGGGAAGGTTTGCAAGTTGACTAGACCCTTTAGTTGAAGTGTGGCAGCTGCAGTGTGTGAGGTCAACTTACTGATGATTGAATTATGGCTGCAGGCTAATGTCAGCACTGTCCCTGCCATCTCTGCGGTCTATGGACATCCACCCTTCCCTGGCTGGCTCTCAGTTCTCATCCCGGCCCTGCCAGGTCAGCTACTCTCAACTGTGCCAGCACTGCGCTCGTGTGAGCCTTACAATGCGGCTTGGCCACCCTTTCAGCAGTCTCTCACCGCTGTTGGACCTCTCTCCTGGCTTTCCTGCTGAACAGTGCCACCCACTGCTGCATGCTTGCAGGCACCTCTCCCACACACCACCACAGGCCAAGCCTGCCGCCGCCGAAGTGTGCGCACCCTTGCAGCAGTAGGAGTGGCTCCGGAACCCACGGGCCCACCATTTGCATTTTATCTGGGCGACGAGGAACCCTATGAGAAAACAAGCGTGCCGCCGGAGACTCCTGCCTCTGCGCCGCCGCCAACGGATGAGGACCACCTGCATGATGGGATCTACAACTGGTGAGCGCGGCGAGTTGCTGCATACGCAAACATGCTGCCACACACAGACTTGCTGCCAAGAAAACGGTGGGCAGGGCATTGGTGTGCACCGCGTAGGAGGAGGGCCTGGCACAACCTGCAACAGCAGGGGAGTCGCACTCTGTGTTTGGGGAGCACCTCAAGCCTGTGTCCATGACACCGTTATGCTATGGGCGTTCCAATGTGGCAGTTGTCAGTCTAAGGCTAACTGCTTCGCTCTGACTGACTGACTGACTGACTGACTGACTGACTGACTGACTGACTGACTGACTGACTGACTGACTGACTGACTGACTGACTGACTGACTGACTGTGCAGGCTGGACCACCCCTGCCCCTGCAACCCCTTCCGCTGGAAGGTTGATGAGGACATGTGGTATGTGCCTCCGACGTTTGAGGAGCGGGTGTTGGCAATGCAGCTTGGCTACAAGCTGTATGGAATCTACTAATGGCCTGAAGCTTGCTGAGGCCGCAACAAGTATGAGCTGGTTACGGCAATATACACGCTGCTTGAGAGAGTTTTGGCTGCATAACAAACCCAAGTGCTAAACAAAATTTTGTTACTTGCTACTGTGGTGGAGTGTTATTGCAGCGATTTTTCTTGCCGGCTGTTGCCTGTATTGATCATTCATGACATGTACCCAAATTTTGTGGGCTTTGTCGACCCTCTTGCTGCGCTCCTGCATGTGGTGCCACCTGCTGTTCTGTTATGTAAAGGCACCGAGCTGTGCCTGCTTTCCTGTGTTAGTTTTCTAGCTATCCCTTCCTGCAGTGCCTGTGGCCTTGTACAGCTTAGCAAGTCTTGCCAAATTTTCTTGGATATGTAGCTTGGCTCGGAAGGGTTGTGGTGAGGTTGCCCACTCCATTAGGCACGGGTCAATATGATGTTTTTTCTCTCGCTTCACCTGGATATGCTCCACTGGTTGCACCTTGCAGCTGTGAAAGCTGTGCACAGTGGGCAGCCTTGTATTCTGGGAAAGTGACATCCTAGAGTAAACCATGAACAGGCCAAGTCCCAGCAGAGTCTGAACTTATGCAAAAGCCCAGCAAAGTGAAGTATGTGACTGCAAGCTGCAACGTCCCTACTTCAGCTTGCTTACAGTATTTGAAGGCAGACCAGCAGGACGAGCGTAACATGAGCCCAGCAACTGCCATTGCCATGACATTGCTCGCAAGCACAGGACTAACGAGCAAGAAGCGCCAGGAATGCGGGGGCAAGCAGTCATAAATGTGATTGGGTTAAGCAGCTCACAATATCACTTGAACTTAAAGATGGCGTCAGGTTTGAGCTTGAGCCGCTTACTGACTGCGCCATCCACGTCATACTGCGCCACTATCCGCTTGCCAAACTCCGGGATGTGCTTCTGACCATGCTCTGGGCCCCAGTGGCGCATCACATGGAGGTAATTCCTGCGTCAGCATCAGGGCGGAAATCAGTCACATGCCTGTTGGTTGTCCCTCCGCAGCGCAGGCACACTGCCCAATAACACATACTCTGGGAGTGTTGGCCATTTCGGCCGTCAGCAGGTTGGTGATCTCTGCCAAAACCAGGCACCGCAACCACACCCAAAAGCTGACCACACACCCTCCAATTGAGCCACCATGCTAGACATATGCTCAGTTGGCAGCAACCCCCACCAACTGAGGAAACCCCCGCTGGCTAGCTCACTTACCGGATGTAGTGGTAGTCTATGGAGTAGCGCGCAAACTCCAGGCCCTTGGGCCCCAGCCACGTCAGCACAGTGGCCAGAATATTCCCCAGCCACCGGGGTGCAGGATTCTTGGGCCCCTTGCCGAGCTTGGCCCTGCAGGAGTGAGTAGGCATGCTGAGACCCAAACGGTCAGGGCATTCATGGTGTACTACATATGTAAGGGAGGATCGCCACAAGGCCCGCGGCCCCCTTGGGGGTCATGACGTTACACTTGCATGAGCGCAGTCGCCGCCGTGCCACAGGTTGGCCTAAGAGGTCGCTCCCCGGGGGGGGGGGGGGTGGGGGGGGGCCACGAGCAAGAATGGGACGAGCAGGCAGGCTTCGTCACAAGACAAGCAGACAGCGTGTCGGTCACATTCAAGCGTCCTCCAGTGCAGCAAGCCGCGTCACCAGCCCAACTAGCGCACGCGCTCCATACAAACAGCTCCCATTGCTAGCATAAGGTCTTCAGAATAACTCACTCGTCATCTGATATAACTGTCTGCATGACGAAGGCTGACCGGCTGCCGCTGGAGGATGCTGGCACCTTCTCTAACCGGTGGCTAATTGCGTCCACCATCTCCCGCCCTCGCTCGTTGCGCACAGTGACATACTGCACAAAGGGGAAGGTGCCACTGTACATCAATGTAACCTGCCTTGGCAGAAGGGACCCTGGAATACATTGGGGGCTTCGCATGCATGAAAAAAACTTCGCAGTCACTTGAGCTGGGCAACAACAGTAGCAGCCGTGACAACGACAGGACCCACAGCCCATGCTAGCCCTTACTTCACGGATGGATCTGCCTCTCTCATACCTCTGATTGCAGCAACACTGCGGTGGAACGAACACTGCTGCATAGTAACTTAAATGACACATACACAATGGCAGCCTCCTTGCCAACAGCGCGCAGCTTCCACGCAACGCCCAGCCACATGCAGGGGGATGCCTCAGTAGATATTAGGTTGGTTTGGTACTAGGGTGGGGCTCGCCTTGTATCTTGCCGCCTAACTATATTTGCTACAAAATAACCGCCCTGCCAGGCACCAAAACGTCTGGCGCACCTGTAGGTGTGAAGTCATGTCTGTGTTCTGGTAGGGCACCCCCATGTACCCAACCACGAGGTCGGCACAGGCGTTAGGGTAGTCAAAGCATGAGTAGCAGGAGGGGGCTGCGCGGCAGGATGAACACAGGGGCGAGCAGTCAGCAGGCGGGCTCTCCAGTCCCTTGGTGACTCAGCAAGCAGGCACGCATTTAGTCTGGAAGCCCCAGTAAGCCCAATTTGTGCACAAGGTAAAGATCGCAATAGAATGGGTGAAAATACGATATCGCAGGTGCAGACACACTGGGCCGGCAGCTGACAGCCGTGCCTCGGTAGACCAGCCGGTGCAGGGATATGTAGTGGTGCCTGTTGCACCCACCAAGTGAAAAGCATATAACGACTGCCGCTTGCCTCACCTATGACATCATTTAGGTCGTTGGCGGGGAGGCTGAAGTAGGGGACATACTCAAAGCTGCCATCGGTGTGCTTGATGTGCACGCGGTAGTCCTGCAACACCGTGGTAAGGAAGCCCAGAAGCCGTAACCGTTGCTGCCAGGCAAAACGCAGCTCATCTTCCCACCACCCACCTGGCATACACACTCCCCCGATCCATGCTTAAAAGTGCACAAGGCAGTGCTGATGGCATGAGCCGTCTCCGTCACAGCCGCATGCTGCTAGCACGACCTCTCGCTCCAGCGGCAGCCACACAATGTGCAGCCCACCCACCAATCCCTTCATGGAATGACTACCAAATCCTTCAGCTACTACCCCCCTCACCTGCATGAACTCATAGTGCAGCACAGTGTCGGGCGTGGAGCTTGCCGCCTTCAAGAACTTCTCCAGGCCACGGCGGGGCCCGTTGTCCACACAGTTGGTGCCCAGCACATACAGCTTCTCAAGCCCCAGGTACTTCTCGATGGAGCGCAGCGCTTGCACCTGCCGCGGCAACAGCGACGGTCTGAAGTCAAACATGAGTAGCGGCGATGGCCCCAGTACCGCATAAGAGCACGGCATGCCATGGTTACCTCCCTCGCTGCTTGCTGCTGCTGTCAACCTCCATCAACCAATTTACCCCCAGCATGGGCACACCCAACAACCTGCTCAAAACAGTATCTGCCCTGGGCTACTGCAGCGCTGGTCAAACCTCCTAGGCGAGGCTGCATGCAGTGCTTACATGAAGGCGGGTACAACCGACCCTGCTACACATAAATAAAAAGCCACCACAGCCACCCACCTGGCAGCCTACTCCGATGAACAGCAGCCGCTTCACATCCAGCGCCTCCACTGTGGCCAGCACGTTCAGGTTGGGCGAGAGCGTGGGCTTCACCCCTCGAGCGGCCAGGATGTCCTCACGATTCCGAGCCACCATCTTCAGCCACGCGGGCAACATTTGCTTGCTCAGCCCCATGCGCAGATCAAAGAGCAGCCCGCATGCAGCCGCACAAGTGCCGCACTAACGCCGCCCAGAGGTGCATCCACGATGTGCCAGCAGCTAACAACCCTGCTTTGCCACAGGAGACACTGCGCTGCAGGCTGTTGCCCTTGGTTCCCCTGGACGGCATGCACACCACACATCCTGCTCAACAGCCGGGTCTCCTTTCTCACACAGGCAGGCAAGAACAAAGCCGACCCCAAGCTGGGTGGTTCCCATCCCTGTCCACCTGGGCAACCTGGCCGGCCTTCATAGCAACCTACGAAGTACCAGGCTCAGAAACTACGGCAGAGATGCCGATGCTCATGCTCACCGGCTTGGGTGCGAAGCGGTCCCCCTCCTGGCTCTGCACACACACCACCGCATCCACCTTGCCCGACTCCAGCATCTCAATAGCCACCTGCGGCAGGGAGGCTACAACGTGAGCCAGGCGACACTACATGCGCCATGGTATTACGACTGCTCTTGGGAGGCAGCCAAAGGCGCCTCACTTGTAAAGCCACAAGTCTCTGTGAGCCAAGTCTCGATCTGAGCTATTTAAAGGCAGCCCGGTAACCCCAGCGCATCCCACATTGAAGGGAACATACACAGGCCAGCAGCAAAGGGCCGCTGCTTATTGCCAGGAGCAGGGCCTTGGCAGGCAACAGCGTGGAAGCTATTGCGCTCTAGGGGCTCCTCTGCTTTTCCCACTTTGACACCTGTGCCTGAACATCTCACCTGGGTGACAATGCCTGTCCACTGC
Organism: Parachlorella kessleri; assembly: GCA_001598975.1. Lineage (NCBI taxonomy): Eukaryota > Viridiplantae > Chlorophyta > Trebouxiophyceae > Chlorellales > Chlorellaceae > Parachlorella > Parachlorella kessleri. The sequence goes on from BBXU01001663.1 coordinate 14,225, forward strand.
GCACCCTTGATGCCTGGACGATTCCTGGCATAGAACACCTCTTCATGCACCCCAAAGTGCAGCTCATCAGGCTTGTCCAGATCCCTGCAGGACCCCAGTAGCATGTAGGCGGCTCTTGCACCACAGAATCTGCCACCAGAGTTGTCTTTAGCGCTTAATACTGGCTTGTCCTCACTCCTCTTGTCCCGGCTGAGCAGCAGGCACATCATTTCAGTCGACCATAACGAGCCAGCTGTGCTCACCTAGTGCGACCGTGCACCTGTTGCTCCAGTCGGTCAATCTTTGACATGCCTGCACACACACAAGCCTTCCAGTAGGGCTGGTCCAGAGTGCGCACAAAACACCTCCCAAATCACCAACAACCGGGGGTAGCAATTGTTTACACCTGAATACAGGGCACGCCAATAAACCCACCGTCGCCCAGAAAGGCACAGGCGTCTTTCACGTGTGCCACATAGTACGTGTCGCACAGCCCACAGTTGCTGCAGTTCTCCTTGGCTGGGTAGCTGCTGCCGGGTTGGATGGGCCGAGCCTTGCGGCGCCAGTCGTCCTTGGTGAACTTTTCGGGCACTTGCACGGCGCATCTAACCCCCAGGCGGACGCTTCCACGCGGGGGGCCGCTAGCATGTGTTGCCAGGGGTGAGTCCCGTAAGCCCAGATGCCACCGTGTGCTCAAAACGCCCATAATGGTGCTTGGTAGCTGAGAAAAGCAGAGGCTAGCCCTTGACCCGGGTGTGTTTGGTGCCTGCCAAGTGATCAGAAGCGACCGTGCAGGACGGCTCTGTAACACCAAAGAAGCCTAGAAAGACAACTGCATGACCCAGAAGAGTTGCTCTGAGACCTGCTTGGGCACTTCTTGACGTTCATCATGCTGACCATGCTAACGCTGGGCGCAACGCCAGGTCAGCTTGCAAGTTAGGGAAGGGCAGGGCATGTGGAGCATGCTTAAAAAGCCCAACTACTTCAATTGACAACTGCAAGCCTGTTTTGAAGCAGCTTGTCTTGGGGCAGTCGCAGTACCGTAATAGTAGGTGTACTGTGTTTGCACCAGGGGACCTTGCCAAGCAATAACGGTGCACCAAAAGCCTAGGCGCATCACTCGCCTGATCAAGCTGCGGCCATCGCCCCACTTATAAAGGTGCGTGCAGCAGTTCGCCAGGTCTACTCACAACTCTAAGACATGCTCCCCAGTGCTGTACCCTCCGGTCTGTGCAGCATGGACTCGTACGACGTGCCGGGCTTTGCGACTTTCTACGATGCCATGGTGGAAGGGCTCCCAGAGGAGTACGAGGCCGGCAAGGACGTTGACTTTTTCTGGGCACAGCTCCAGCGGGTTTTGGAGGCGCAAGGGACGGCCCGAGTGCTGGACCTATGCACCGGCACTGGCAGGGTGGTAGAAGGCCTGGTCAGGCATTTAGCACTCAGGCGCAGCAGCCCCTCCGACGTGGCGTCGCCGCCAGTGTTGCAGGAGCAACAGGGCTGGACCGTAGCCTTGACGGGGGTAGACAACAGTGAGCACATGCTTCAGGTGGCGCAAGACAAGCTGCAACTCAGCACCCTACCAGCCGGTGTGAGCTGCAGCTGGCTGTGCTCTGACATAGCCAACCTGCCGCCCCAAGAGGACCTGGGTGGGCCTTTTGACCTCATCATCCTCTCGGCTGGGTCTTTTCACCATTTGCTAACAAAGCAGGAGCAGCTCAGCTGCCTGACAGCCATCAAGCACCTGCTGGCAGACCATCAAGCTGCAGTCATCAATCTGATGCCAAGCTCTGATCTCCAGGCGCAGCCGGGCACAGTCATGCTGGCAGGGGGCTACTGCAGGGAATGCATTGACCAGGAGCGAGAGGAGCAGCCAGACGGAGGTGTGGTGTGGCGGCAACAGTTCATGCTGTCCCTCGACACTCCTCCTATCGCGAGCCAAGGGAGCGCACAGCGTGGTGAGCATGAGGAAGAGCAGGCACCTCGTGCAAGCAGCAGTGCCAGCGCAAGGCAGGGTGGGCAGGAGCATGGTGAGAGGGGGAAGGAGGGCCAGGCCATGAGCCAGGCCGCTGGAGACACACAAGGCACTGTGGAGGAGGCGGCTGGGGGAGCGTGGGAGCAGGAGGAAGGCTGGGCACTGAGGGAGGTTGAACCTGATGAGTTCAGGAGGCTGCTGGAGGCGTGTGGCTTGAGGGTTGTGGAGCAGCGCGTGGCCTTTGGCAATGCCCTGAGCAACAAGTCAGAGGGGCCAGGGCGGATATTTCTGATTGCGAAGACGTAGTGCGCTTGTTGCTTGCAAGAGGACGGCATGGACCTTACCCTGTTAATTTCGGGTTGCTGTTGTTAGAGCCAGCCAGGAGGACTTAGCGATTACTTTTAGACCCCATGCCCACACCTGGCTTTCTGCAATGCTTTTGAAGGTGGAGATGGACAGGTTCCAATCCTGCTAGTCTCTTGGTGTTGGCTGACTAAAGGGTTTTTCTGACACTCATTCTCCCTGTGGCGCTGAAGACACTGCAAAGGGTGTGTCCTGTATAGTATATCCGCAACATTTTGTGGGCCGCCCTAGGGAAACCATAACACTGCCTCAAGCGGTGGCGCATGGGAACACGAGTGTGACGACTGGGGTGAGATAGGAAAGTCATCAGGCACTAGGTTTGACTGCACCAGCAGGACCAATGTTCGCAGCCAGTGGTGCAAGGGGCCCAACCAATACTGATCTCTTCTGCCCCTGCTTCAGTTTCAGCTTCACCTGCTATTTCAGTCACTGAGTGGCCTTAGCTTGTTCCGGGGAGAGGACTACTGGCTCAGGACTCAGGCAAGACACAGAGCACGACTCCATAGACCCCTGTCAGCCCAGTATACCCGTACCTCCTCTTTGATCGCATTACCTGCCACCCTCAATATATATTGGCACGGCGGCGGGGGGCGGCGCGGTGCGCGGGTGAACTAGAGATGCTGAGCATGCTGCCCGTCCGTAATGTGCTCAAAGTTTGTGGTTGGCCCAGTATTGAGCATCATGTTGCCAAAAATCAGCTGCAACGCACCACTCAAGCAAGAACTTCTGCGTAACAGTTTCGTTGGAGTCCCAACTTTGCCTCGCTTGTCAAGAAGATGAAGCTGCCTGTGGCTCTCTCCGAGCTAGAAAGTATCTGCGCGGCAGCAGGAGTCAGTACTACAGGGGTGAGCTGCACTCGCTTCGTTTTGTCATGGCAGGCTAGCGGGCAGTGCCGGCTCGGAGCCGGGCAGGGGCACACAACACAACCGCTTCTAGCTTGCAATTCAGCTGGGGCTGGTTTGCACGAAACCTGACGGCTGGCAGGGCTGCCTTGCTGGGGACGCTTAGACTGCATGCGTGCTTTAAAAGGAGCACTTGGGTATGTTTCCCCTCTTCCGCAGATCGTACCTGCGTTAATCAATAAAAGCCGTCCTACTGTGCCCTGCAGGTCCTCAGAAAGGAGGCTCTCACGCTTGCCAACTTCAAGAGGCGTCAGGAGAAGATGATGAACGGCCTTGGCCGATTCTCCTGCTGTCCCCCATCGAGCCAGCCTTGGAGCCAGCTGCCTGCTGGTCAAAGCAGAGCGCAGACAGTGGCTTGAACGCCAAAGACTCGAACCAGGTATGGGCCGCTGTTCACTCCAGCGGCGGCCTGCAGTGGTGACAGCAATAGTCGCAACCCCCTTGTGTGCCTAGCCGCCTTGTCCTTTTATTATTTATTTATGGGTTAGAACCTCAGACATTGTTAGCTCTATCTGTGTGTGCCGCATCACCACAGGTCACGTGTTGTACAAATCAGCCTCACACTCTCTGCCCTTGAGCTTGTTCAAGCCCACGTGTGTATTAGGATTCTGTGCTATTACTCATGAAGGAGAAGGACGTCTTTGGGAGAACACACACTTACCCAGAGATTGACTTGATAACTGCCAGTGTATCCAGGCATTCATTAGCACAGGTTTGTTATTGAGATAGGAGCTTTGGGAGATAATTGTTGACCCTGCTCTAGATACTGATAGGGTCTTAGATGCCTTCTTCTCTGCTACGTTGTGGCTTGCTATGCTTCGACTATCTCCGCCCCTTCCCCTGTTTCCTACCTTTGTGTATTGCTTTGCTGCATGTTCTATACCTTTAACATTTCTTTAACGTAGCTGGGCGTGTTAGAATTTCAACATTTCGATGTGAACTTGCGTGAAGTGCAAGGACGCGTGGCGTGATCGAGCTAGATGCCTTTTTACGAACAATACTGTTGACTCATGCAATAGGACCCCACTCATTGTCTTAGAAATTGAGCAATTTGTGTGATTGTGCAGTTTGCTGTGTGACATTGTTTTGCAACATGTATGGTGCTTTGGTATCGGTGCTTATATGAAGTGCCTGACCCCGGCCCGCCTGATAGGGTAGAATAGCTGGTGACTTTTTTCCCAGCCATGCTTTCCAGCCACTGCCTTTCTTGTTGCTGTGCCAAGTCTGAGCTCAGCAACCACTGCCATACCAGTCTGGGACCCGTGTAAGCAAGGCAGCCGGTTGTACAGGCTTCCCACAAAGCAGCTCAGTTTCCGCATATGCACTAGTCGTCCGGGTTGCACGGCTTTCGGTCTGCATCGATCACTAGAAACTTGCTGCCTGTCTTGCGCCCCCAAAGAAGCTTTCTCCAGCGTTTGCATGAAAAATCCAGGCCGGCAGGGGCCAGGGCTATGGAAGAGACTACCGCTAGGCTATGGAAGAGACTACCTCGGCCAGAGTCCTCGAGCGTGATCGCATCAGTACTCTCAGTTTATACCAGACTATCTCTAACTGCACCCACTACCTGACGCCCTCCACGATGACACCCTGTCACTGTTCTGACCAGTCCTGGGCACCGCGCCACGCTGCTTGCATCACCCATGCTCGTCACGTACAGTCCATCTGCACCACCGCCTATGCCGCCAGCAGGCCCTGCTGTTCCAGCATGCTGTGGGCATCGGGATACCAGCCTCCATGCTGCTCGTGCATCATGGAGGGGCCGAGCAGCCCCTCCACCATGGCATGAGCATCTTGCGCACCTCCTGCGGATAACCACACAGTGCAATACACATGGCGTCCAGGCATGGACGACCGTTGGCAAATAGAATGCCCTGCTACTGCTACTTCCTGCCCTGCACTGCCAGGCTGGCCCGCTTGGCACATTGACAGCTGCAAAGGAAGCCTAGGAGCATCATGTAAACAACAACCTCGTAAGCCTAGGTGAAGCTCAGGGTGCGCCTGCATGGGAGAGGGCGATCAGTAATCATGCGGAGCAAGCGCCCTTCACTAGGTGCATCACCCAGGCCCATCCCCTCTCTCCCCATACCTGGTGCCAGCAGTTTGTGGCGCAGCGCCTCCCCGGCCGCCCTTGACAACGGGTCCGCAGCAAAGTGCTGCTGCCATATGTTGGCTGACAGGCACTGGGCGTAGAGGTAGGAGTAGTAGCTGGCTCCATACCCCACTATGTGGTTGAACCTGCGGGCAAGGGTTACTGTAGGGTGCTGTCTGGCTGCCTGGGACAGGCAGCACCACCTAAGCAGCTGCGAGCTACCCCTGGTGCAACACAGTTGATCGTCCCTAGCAGCTGACAAGGAAGCCGCGGTACTGCTGTGAACGCTTGCAACTGTCAAAACAGTCGACCCGACAGCAATGTTAATATGGCTGTGGCAGGGGTGCCACAAAACCCAAGCCATCACCACAGTATATTCCCCGCTGGGCAGACGTGTGAGCCAGACCAAGCAACATGTGAATCCAGCAGTCAAGACCTCTTCTTATACTTCCATGACTTGCCTGAGATGAGGGTAGGTCCCTGCCACATGACCCAGGCTGCTGTACTCTTCCACCAGCTGCCCAACCGCCTGCTGAGCCTGCTGCCCCGTGGGCGGGTCCGGCCCATGCAGCAGCTGGTCTATGGCACAGTAGACGAGCTGGGTCTCCATTTCGAGGGCAGCAAACTTGCGCCGGGAGTCTCGCAGCTGTGGCAACAGGCGAGCACTGTTAGCGCTTCAGGGTGGAGACGGACGGCTTGGGAGAATGCCTCTTTGGCAAGCGGTGTCTGGGTTGGGTGGGACAGAGGGGTTGGCAGGGCCAGGTGCTGGATTTCCAAGTGGTCCGGACATCACCGTAAAAGCATACAAGGAAGTGCTCAGTCACAAGGACCTTGGTTAGCTTTGCCTATGTGAAGGAGTTCACAACCTGCTCCTACAGTGCCTTGACATCAAGCACTTGAGTGAAAGCTTACCGCACTGATCAATTTTGGAGGAAGAGGGCTGCCAGTCCGTCGGTGCAGCGCAAAGGGCGTCAGTACCCGGGCGTCTAGGGCAAAATGTTCCATGGTGTGCGAGGGGATTTCGACGGTATCCAGGGGGCCCCTGGTGCCTGCATGAAGGCGAGGAGTCCAAGCACGGAATCACAAGCTTGCACTCCAGCAAGCATCTACTGCACCTTCTGCAGGTGCCAAGACAACACAGCCTGAACACAGCCTGTCTTAGCCTTCATAAACGGCTAAGCAGGCAGCCATACATGGCTCGAGCTTCGCTGCGCAGCGAACCGTCTTGAACACACCGGCAACTCTGTCTGCCATGCTGTCTTCCGTCCCTGCCACCCTTTACGTTGGACAGCAGAAACAAGACTGCTCGGTAATCACCTACTTAGGAGTCTCCTGACCTGCGAAGCACTGGCAGTGCGTCCTGCACGACAGCAGAGAGTGGGTGGCACAGCCATGCCCTAGAACACTCCCCTTGCAGTGCCACCGCGCCACAGGCTTGCTTGCCTGCAAGGTGCTGGAAGCGCGTCTTCGATAGCAGGGAGTGGATGGCATGGCCAAACTCGTGGAAGAGCATCTCAACTTCGCTGTGTGACAGCTCCGCGTTGGGCGCCAGGTTAGCCAGGAGGGCAACCACGGGTGTCTGCACGGCAAGGTAAATGGCAGTTGACTTTGCGGATGGCTCCATTCCTCCTCCTACTCGTGAATCTATACTCAGAAAGAAATTCCCTCTTAAATGAGCTTGCCACACTAATTTCCAAGCAAATGCGAGGGACCCTTCTTTGAATGGCGGTCCACTCTGGGTCAGCCCATGTGTGTCGCCTTGTGTCACCTCCAGCAGAAGTCAGGCTACCACACCTAAACCTGGCAGTCCGACCCTGGCAAGCCCAGCCACTTGCGCCACGGCCCCAAAGTCACGTGCACCATTGGCTTTCCTAGGACACCCTCCCGCTTCCAAAAGTGTGTGTTTTGCTCACCCTTGGGGCCTTGGGAGCCTTCTGCAGGGAGCACACCCACCTGGTAGGACCCGTCAGCCCGCCTACGGCCACAGCGCAGCGTGAAATGAGCCGCGCCTGGGAACTTGCCCGAGGCCCGCTGGTACAGGTCCAGGTACACGGTGCCCAGGGGGCCTTCCGTGTGGTGTACGGCAGCCAGCTTGCGCACGCCTGGGGCCCAGCCCTCGCCTGGAAAGAGTAGGGGGGGAGGCGGCACCAAGGCAATTCAGCTCACTGCTGGGCGGCAGGAGCCGAGTAGCTTTCGACGCGACGAAGCATGGGGACAAGGTCCTCGCGAGACAACACAGCCCGCCTCCGTTCCAATGCCGCCATGAACAGCATAAGGGTGAGCAGTGCGAGGTGGCACTCACGCCCGCCAACACTGTCGAGCCGTCATACTTCTACAAGGCACCGTACGGTCCCGGGGCTGCAAGACTCACCGCTGTCAAGTGGCAAGGCGTGCCTCCACGAGCACCCAGCTGGCCTCTTTAAATTCCCAGCAGCCTGCACAAACCCGCGCATCACTTGCTCAGCGAACGTTGCCCCGCAACCGCCCAAAGCGCACCTTTCTCAAGGGGTCTCTCCTCCAGCGACACCCCCATGAGCTGTTGCAGCAGCCCGCTCAGCCCAGCCACCACCGGCTCCAGCTGGAAGTACTCCTGTAGCTGAGACAAGTCCACCCCCCGGCTGCCCTCAGCTCCCTGCAGCGGCACTGACAGTCGGTGGCAGCCCTGGCATGCACCCATTCAAGAGTGCTGCTGGCAGGGCAGCCTTCCCTATGTCTCTTGGGGCCAAGGCAGGTAGGACTGCATTCCGACTGCCCGCCACCATAAAGCCCCTGCCTGCCCCCGAGCCTGCTGTAGTACACCAGCGTACCGCCAAACTGGCATTGGTGTCCTGAAGCCCACACATGGCGCCTGGTGAAGTGCGTCTGGTGCACCGTTCTGCGCCTTGCTCAGTGCTAAGCATGCAGCACGCTTGGTCTGTATTCGTAGCCGCTGACCTTGCACAGGCCCATGAGGTATGCCCGATCCCAAGGCTGTACAGCACTGCTCCCTGCCCCGCCTTGCTGCTTTGCCCGCTGCAGCTGATCCCGCTCCTGGCGGCACTTGGGGCGGATGGAGGTGCTGAGGTGCTGCAGGAAAGCTTGGACAGCCTCCGGGCGGTTGGCGAGCGTCACACCGTCCAGCTGCAGGGCACACACAAACAGCTAGCATGTTCAAGAGCATGGGCAACTCAAGTCAATAATGTGGCAGCTTCCCTGCTGCATGAGGTGCAGGCTGCAATCTGGCCAAGAGCCGGTGGGGCCCACTGGCTCTAAGTGTGATACACGCGCTTGAGCCCATACGCTGTGGAGGCAAGCGGTGCCGCACACGCAGGCTGCACACTTGCCTGATAGTGGGCATAGGAGGTGAAGCCCATGATGGAGGCAATCTCATGCCGCGTCTCCACCAGCTGATCCAGTAGGCCTATGTTGTCGGCTGGCTGCTGGGTGTACGCCAAGAACGCCTGCACATGAGGGCAGGCAGCGCATTGATTGAGCGCTTCAGCCTGCGCATGAGCCTGGGAACCAAGCCAGGCACCACCTTGATCTACTACCTCCTATGGCACAGCAGCACAACCTCGAAGGCGCAGGAAGCACAAATTAAAACGAGGTAAGGCACCAGTTTGTGATGTGTGGACACAGTGCATCCTGGCTCTTTGTTCGCCCCAGCTGTGGCAACTCACAGCAGTGTTATGTCAGATGACGGTACGTACGCTGTTAGGCTAAACTACAAGATCACCCAGGAAAATGTTTCTGGGGTCAGCCCCCAGCCTGCTTCTTTTCTGCCCTGCCAAGCATGAGACGACCTCTCCGGCCACAGATGGGCTCCACCCACAAGCAGCACACCTGCTTCCGCAGCTCTTCCACGTCGCACTGCCGCAAGATGGCATTGAGCGTGGACGACTCTGCCGGCGACGAAACACCCAGGACTCTCCCGCTGCGCTTGTCTGCTAGCGGCCGGAAGCTCCGCCGTAGATGGAAGGGCAGCCCCTCTGTCGCCGCTGCAAGCCACCAAGCACAGGCAGGAGTTCAGGCGGGTGCAAATGCTAGCTTCTGTAGTGCAACAGGATCATTTCAGGCTGTTATCCACTCTGCCCCTATTGCCCAAGGAGTTGGAGACCCACCAAGCCCTCACTGACATTTATGGCGATAGGTAGTGCGGCAACCCTTGCCGCAAGGTGCGGGCCTGCCATTCCTGGCTCCCCTTTTTAGGGCCCAAACCTATATCAAAGCCAACGCTTATGCGAATCTTCGGTAAGGCAGAGGTGGTTGATGCACACCTGCCACGTCCCCCACAAGATCCAGGGTCCCCACCAGCGCTGGATCCACCAGATTCTTGGTAATTCCCATGCCCAGCTCCTGCGCCTGCGCCACCAAGCTGTTCATGCGATCCCTGCTGTGCCCGCTGAGATGGACCCCATACTTTTCAAAATCCCGCTTCAACATCCGTGCGACTAGCACTGTCTCGTCGCTCCAGTTTTGTCGAGAGTCCAAGTTGTTGTTGCCACTGATGGCTGCTGCTTCGACCAAGTGCCTGTCAAGGGCGGCACTGATAGCAGTATACAGCCCATGGTGCGTGTTGAGGTGCTGCACATACCCGCCAAGGTCAACACACACCTGCAGTTAAAACTAGAACTTGACCTGCATCTAGTGTGGGGCGGCATTGCACATCACATAAAGAAGAGGAGGACCGATTACCCTCCAAGATTTCGCAAAAGCCCATAGCACTATCATAAGCAATGTGGGGGTCCGTGTTAGAGTGCAGCCATACCTGCTGCGCTGCAGTCCGCCACTGAATATCGGAGTGTGCATTGCGGCAGAATTCTGCAGCATCCAGGACTTGACATAGCTGCACGCAAGGAGGGTGGCGCATAAACTCTACCACCAAGCTGACCATTGAGCTCACTGATGTGCAGCTCAAGCAGGTGAGGTAACAGGCAGGTGTCACTTAAACGAGCGCTGACAGTATCGCATGAGTTTTGGCGAGGCAGAGGCCTAGCTGTCATCTTGCAGGCTGCTCGTGCGGCCAACAGGTTAAGGGGCATGGCCATCCTGCCACGCACCACGTCAGAGATGTCATCCAAGTTCTGCACAGTCTGGGCTGAAGGAGGCTCCAATATCACCCGGTTGACCAGTTCTTCACACCTGCAAGCATGCTTGGGAGCAGTGGAGTTTCTAGTTTTATTATTAACTTGAAAGCCTGGATTTAGAATAACACCTTGTCTACAGCACAGGGCGAAGACCGCTATGGAACACTGCAAGCTCCCTCTGCACCTTGCACCAGCATCTTGTGCAAGGGTCTGCCAGTCCCTGGGACGGCATAAACCCTCAATTCCTGCAAAGCCGATTCCTGTGTGTAGAAAGCGCGCCAATAGTGAACCTGAAAGTGTATTTGCCTTCAATAACTTCAGCATGGCATGTGGTTCGTACAGGCGAGGCGCTCGTCCGATTTCTTGTCAAATTGAACCCTGCAGTATAGATATGATTGATGATCAATGCAGGCTCGGGGTTTGTTGGAAACTCCTCCACTCTTCAGGTTCTTGCGCCCCAGCACTACATTGCAGGACAGGCCTTCATATCCCACACAATTTCGCTTTTCTGTTCAACGTGGCTCCGATCTTGGTGCCGACATTGTTCAGTGAAGGCGCAAGTGTGCAAGTTTGCTCCCTAGTGCAAGTTCTTTTTGCAGGAGCAATCATGAAGGGCTGCTTCAGCACGGGCAGCCGAGTGCGGTCCACCGCACCGTTTTTGCCGTGCCAGCACCTTGCAAATGGACCAGTCAGGATGCGACGTGCCCCAACCAAAGGCAAGTTTCTGCTCTGCACTGCGCTTGCTGCAGCTGCCCAGCCTGTCTTGGTGTTCTGCTTTAGAAGGTTTTGTTTTATACTGCTAGCCAGTTGACAGACCTTCACACCAGCCTGGTGCAGTGCGGGCAGTGGCAGCACCGGAGAGGGCAACCGCTGACAAAGTGCGGGACGTCGGCCTGAAGGACGTGCCGCTGCGGTCACTGTTCCCAGATGAACCTGCGCCGCCCAGCCCTGTAAGTGGGTTGCTTGGGTTCGGTTAATGCGATCGTTTGCGCTTCGCTTTCGGTTGCTATGCAAGGGGCCAGCTGGGAAGCCAGCGGTGCCCTCCACCGCCTTACCCACATGGGGTGAGGCAAGCGGGGTTGTAGTTGTAATACCTATGTGAGCTCTGCACTCCACCTCAGAGTAGTGCATATGTAGCCAGTGTTTGCTTTTGCAGGGTGCGCCGAAGCTCAAGGTGGCAATTGTTGGCAGCGGTTTGGCAGGGCTGTCGACTGCTGTCGAGCTGCTGGACCAGGGCTATGAGGTGGATATCTACGAGACACGTCCTTTCGTAGGAGGCAAGGTGGCCTCATACAAGGTGCGCCAGGGCGGGACGGCGACGTGGCCCTCCACAGCACCAGCAGCTGGAGGCATCTCATAGCCAGTTTATGGGCCGGCTTTAGGAGGTGCCATGTTTGTTAAGTCAGTGATGCATGCTTCGTACCAGAGCGGAGGCCTGCGTGCTCTATGGGCACCCAAAGGGGAAGCCTGCATGCTTCATGGGCACTCAAAGTTAGGTGGTTACAGGGCAGCTTACTACCAACGAGTTGCATTTGTGGCGGCCCAGTTCACGCCCGTTCCATGGGTCGGTTTGACCTGCTGCCTTCCATTCCTTTGTGGCCTAGCTGACCATTAGTTGGTCCACACGCAGGACAAGGACGGCAACGACATTGAGATGGGGCTGCACGTCTTCTTTGGCTGCTACTTCAACCTGTTCCGCCTGATGGCCAAGTGCGGCGTGCTGGAGAACCTGCTGCTGAAGGACCACACCCACACCTTTGTCAACAAGGATGGCGATGTCAGGGAGCTGGACTTTAGGTTCTTTGTGGGCGAGAACAAGATCGGCGCGCCCTTCCACGGTGCGTGGCTGTCGCCCTGGCAGGTAGTCGTTGAATTACCGGAGGTGTATGGAACTGCAGCCTTGGCTAGGTGGTAAGGAAGATGGCAACAGCGATGGACTTGCTTGTACTACTAGGTGGTGAGGAAGATGGCAACAGCGATGGACTTGCTTGTGCCAGAGTAGTGGCACTTTGGTAGTGATTATCGTTCAGCGGCCATTTCGAGCAGTCTGGTGGGAGGCGGTGCAGGCAACGTCGGCAGAGTATTGGCCAGGACCGCAGGCCAAGGCGAGAGGGCAAAGTGGTGTGGTGTTTTTTGCAGGACTGAAAGCTTTCTTCACCACACCCCAGCTGTCCACCCTTGATAAGATTGGCAACTCGCTGGCTCTGGGGACGTCGCCCATCGTGAGGTGAGTGCTCCCCACACCCTGAGGGCCAGGCACCACTGGAATGACGGTTTGTACTAGAAACAGGGCAGTAGTCTAGGCCTGCTACATAAGGGCAGTTGTTCAGCTTCCATCAGCGTGATGGCCTCTAACAGGTCGAAATCTGAAGCGGACCTTCTGTCACGTGTATTGTAGGGCACTTTTCGACCCAGAGGGCGGCATGCAGTCTGTGCGTGCCTTGGACAACATCTCTTTTGCCGACTGGTTTAAGGGCCATGGCGGCACAGAGCAGTCGCTGAAGCGCATGTGGGACCCCATTGGTGAGCTCCACCGACATTGACTGGTTTTGGGCTGGTCGAGTGCCCGCGAAAGCGGTCTGGAAACTTTGTGGTTAGCGCCAAGGGATGCAGCAGTAGACCTTCTGGGCAATGTGCATATTCCGCCGCATGCCCCTGGCCGGGTGTGCCGTGGCTAGGGAAGCTCCCTTGTTTTATGCTGCCCTTTTGGTGCCTTTGTGGTGCCGGCAGAACCACCGTCAGCCATGCCTTTCTGAAAACCATGCTGTGTTTGTGGCATGCAGCGTATGCCCTGGGCTTCTTGGACTGCAAAGACATCTCCGCCCGCTGTATGCTTACCATCTTCCAGTTTTTTGCAACCAAGACAGGTACGCGAGCATGGGCATGTTGCAGTGACGCGCTGCAGTCGTGACCCAAACCTCACAGCTGCCAGGCTGTTCGTACAACCCCCAACAGCAAGAGGATGCGTTGTGATGGGTGATCCTCACAATGGGGACGAAGTGTGGATATGGCTTTGGCACTATATCTTCTATTGCTATACTTCAGAACTCTTTCCTGGCCAACACTGGATTGCATGAGTTTGCCCACTGTCGCAGACGCGTCTGTTTTGCGCATGCTCAATGGCTCCCCAGCTGAGCGGCTGCTCAAGCCGATCACAAACTACATAGAGGCGCGGGGTGGCAGGATACACATCCGCTGGGGCTGCAGGTGCGCTGAGATGAGATGCTGCCCCAAGTTGGCATTACGTGCAGTTACGTTTCTGTGTGGGTGTCGAGATGTGGGGACGCTTGATGTACTCGCCTGGGTTCTCTAAATTAGTGCAGGGGCAGAGCAGCAAGAATTGTAGCGGATCCTTTAGCCAGGAGGTTGCAACTGGTGGTAGTCTATAGGCCTCATGTTTCCTGCTCAAGGCGCTTTCCGTTGCCTTGCTTGCCTGGTTTGAGTTGTGCAGGGAGGTTATGTATGAGGAGGGCCCTGAGGGCACCCGTGTGACTGGGCTACGGCTGAGCAAAGCGGGCGAGGAGAAGGTGGTACAGGCTGATGCCTACGTTGCAGCGCTGGATGTGCCGGGCGCCAAGCGGTTGATCCCATCGGTGCGCCAAGCGTAGACCGCAGGAGCAGTTGGCTTTTGCTATAGGTTACGTTGCGAGAAGAGCCATGGTCTGCATATCGCCGCATACTTCGGATGTGCGTGACACTGACGATGTCACTTGCTCGTACTGTGCCAGCAAAGCTGTGCGGCTCTGCAGCTGCTGTCTGGCCTCGGACGTGCTACATATGCAGTTGTCTGCTGGGCTGTGCCTGCAGGAGTGGCGCAAGTACCCCCTGTTCAACAACATCTTCCAGCTTGTGGGGGTGCCTGTCATCACGGTCCAGCTGCGCTACGACGGCTGGGTGACCGAGATGCAGGACCCGCAGCAGGCAAAGCAGCTGGGCAAGGCGCGAGGGCTAGATAACCTGCTGTACAGGTAAAGGTGGCGTGGCGCGCTGGAGACATGCTCCTGTGCGAGTAGTGGCAGCTTGCGAAGTACCTGGGCAAGAACAAGAGGGGCTGGGCAACTTGTGGCACCCACAGCGGCGGAATGGTGGGGCGGGGTTAATTTGCAACACCCTAGTCGCCCAACTGCAGCAATGCTGCTGCCCCTCAGCATGTGTACACATGCCAGCTCCCCTTGTTCCTGCAACTAGGGCGGTGGTGGCTCAGTTGGAGGGCATGATGTCACTTCTGCAAGAGCTGAGTACTATCAGGAATACGGCTTGTTTGACAAGCATTTACAACCACAATGCCAGGAACAGTGACAACAAAAACATTGTTTTTGGGGGTGGATTGCCAGTACGCTAATGCACTCGGCCTCTGCTTCTCTCCGTGACACCTTGCCTCCCTGCTTACGTGCAGTGCGGACGCGGACTTCAGTTGCTTTGCTGACCTGGCGCTCACCTCCCCAGTTGATTACTACCGGGAAGGGCAGGGCTCGCTGATGCAGTGCGTCATCACCCCCGCCGAGCCTTACCTGCCGAAGACCAACGAGGAGATCGCTGAGATCCTTGACCAGCAGGCAAGCACAGGGCGGGTACTAGCGGCTGTGAGGACGGGGCGGATAAGCACAGCATGGCTGGGCAGGTGGAGCGTGACTGGTAGGGCTCGGAATGATGCAGCCGAGCCTCCTTGCCGTGTAAGGCCCAGCCTATATATAGATAGAGGTGTGACTTACGTCAGTCTGGCCCTCTGGCGGTGCGGCAGGTTGCCCAGAACAGGGTCGCTGGGCACAGGGCGCCCTATCAGCTGGGGCCCTGAGTAGTTTAGTGGCCACTCCCTCGCATGGTTTGTACTGCACTGGACCGTGAACAGCACTTCGAAATACTACAGGTGCGCGGCCTGTTCCCCTCGGCGCGCGGCCTGAAGCTGCTGTGGCACTCGGTGGTGAAGATCTCGCAGAGCCTGTACCGCGAGGCGCCTGGCATGGATGTGTACCGTCCAGACCAGGTGCGCCCACCAGGGACGTTCCGACCTGGGTGCTCCAGGGGGTTGCATCCCTTGGCTGGATGGACAGTGCTCGTGCATTGATGGACGCTTCCTAGATCCAGCCAGACCACGCATGTACTGCCTCTGGGGGGGCTTCCAGGGCTTCCGACAGCAGCTGAGGTCTACAAAGGGTTGAGCTGTACACACGCTGGCAGGGCAATGTGCGCCAGGGCTGTCTAGTGAGGTCGCCTGCAAACCACTCCCTTCAACTTGGCCCCTGACTTCCTGATGCAGCGCACGCCCATCCCCAACTTTTTCCTGGCCGGCAGCTACACCAAGCAAGACTACATAGACTCTATGGAGGGGGCCACGCTCTCGGGGCGGCAGTGCGCTTACAAAATCCTGGAGGAGGCGCCCCGGCTGGCAGTGGATGCAGCAGCAGCTCAGTCAACAGGTAGCAGCAAGCAGCCGCAGGCCGTGGCAGCATGAGCGGGGCGGTGGCAGGCTTGTGCATAACGCCTCCCTCTGCAAGGCAGTTAAGAGTGTGCGCTGCTACAAGTTTTGTACGAGATCCCACAGGCGGCAGCAGCAGCAGCTGTGACATACTAGTGGCAGACGGCAGCAAGCAGTTGCAGGAGGAGTTTTGTGCTTGCACAAAGGTGGTGGCAGTGGTGCGGCGTGGAGAGCGTGTTGGGAGTGTGTGAGGCGGAGTTGTCAGGATGTGTGTTTTATAGGTGGGTAAGATTTAGGTGACTACCCGTGAGTATGCAGGGGCTTGCCCCGACAGGGCCATGCAGGGCACCCCCACTGATTAGTGTTTCAGCCTTTCCAAATTTGATTGCTGGGTGGTCTGCTCAGGCTAGCTGTGCCAAGTGCATGTTGCGCTGCAAGTTGCCTGCCCTTTGTTGAAGGGTTTGCCTTGCTGCGGGGTGCAATTGTACCCAAACTCATGTATAACTTCAGTGGTAACAATGGTGGCAGCAGCGGTCATGCAATGGAGAAGTTTGCGCTGTAAATCACCATCAGACCATTCCTGGCCTTCCCACTGCTGCTTAATGGTTGTAGCTGCTAGTACACTGATTGGCTCAGTCCATCACTTGGCTGGCATCGTCTAGATATAACATGTGCATGCCAGATCTGCACCAGCAAGTAGCCCTATGATTTGTCTTGTGTGGCGTCTCCAAGCACTTGCTCTGTACCATGCACCCCGAATCTAGATATGACAAGCCGACGCTGCCGGACCCACGTGTGCAGTTTTGAAGAGTTGATCAACCAGCGCACACCCAGAACAGCCACTCCTCAAGCCTCATGCAAATTGCATCGTCAGCCACAGTCCCAAACTCACAGTGGGCACCGACATTGTGGCCGCCGGGTTGATGTAATGCTGTGTCTCATAGCCCCGCCGGTTCTCAGCTATCACCTTTAGCAGCAAGAGAGCCTGATGTGAAATCCAATTGCGCTCTTTCATACGATCAAACCCGCATTCTCACCCATTTGTTTTTTGGATATGGGCGATTTGGAGTGAGGAGGGTTCAACAAGCAACTTCCAAACTGCCTACAGCCAACTTACATGAGCTGTCTTACAATGGACTGATGCCCTGCTTGCCTGGTCACATATAAGTGTTCTCCCACCAACCTGCTGCAGCTCTTCTTTGCTCAGCGACCGATTGGCCCACACATTGTGATGCTCCATGCCCGGCTCAAAGCTGTAAGGGAAGTCCTACATATACAGATGGGCAATGATGAGCAGGCTGAATCTTATAAGGCCCTGCCCCTTCCTGACAGGTTATGAGGATCCTATGCAGCATGACTATGGCTGGATCTTCAAAGGCCACCTTGCGTAGCTGCACACCAAGGTCTCACATTGGGTCGCCACACAACTCGGAGAAGATTGTTGAAGTCGGGTGGCAGCACTGCCACACGCCTCCCATCTGCACCAGGCAGCAGGGCACGTCATCGATCGGAGTCTCACATCTGCGTACCTGCCCTGGGTACAAGCCCAGGGTCAGCAGTCCCTCCAAGCTTCAGGTTTGGCAGCATTCAAGGCCACCCCCAGCGCATACGGTGCTGTGTGTCCTAACTCTGACCTTGGCCCACTCAAGCGACACACACCTGGGCCTGGCTGGGAGGGTACGCTAAAAACCTTGCAGTACAAGTAGTCTGTCACGGAGACAAACTGCTTATTGATGACTTGTGGGGTGTACTCCCAGTAAGCCTTCAACTCCTGGGGACTTCTGCCAAGGGTGGCCAGCGCTTCATCTGAGCCGTCTGCCAGGATTTGGCGGAGCTCCTCCCATGTAATTGGGGTTAGTCTGAGCCCATATAATCCCCTCAAGCTCTCCCAGTCCACTTGCAACCCACTGTCAAGTTGCTTGAAGGCTTCTCTAATGCGCTGGTGGTCCTTTGCCACCTGCTCAGCAAGGTTCAGCTTGGCTGTGCCCTCCCCGTGCATCCCTTCTGCCTGCTGCTATAAGTCTTGCACAATGGGCAGCAGCTCAATGGCGTCTCTGTAAGAAAAGCAAGTGCAAAGGTAGAAACAGTGGCAGTGCTTGTATTGCTGCCTTGTTCGACCCAAGGCGCCCTGGACAGATTCACTGCGTGAAAGAGTGCAGCGTTCCTGAGCACAACTAAAGCAGCAACCCAAGCAAACATAAACTGTCGGGTCCTAGTCTCTGCTCCTCAGTGCCAAACCGAAGGATATTACCTCCAAAGATCTGATCAACTCACTCAAGCTGTGGCCAGCTTACAAGAGCTGGAAGGGACTTTTAGTCCAAACTGGCTGAGCACAACCTACTTTGCCTTTACTACATCCGAGCCTGTTCGTTTGAAACGAGCAGACAGTCGCCAGTGGGCAGCCAGTGGGCGTCCTAAGGGCCCGGTAAGGGGACTGTTGTACGAGCGGATACCCGCATTGGTATCTGGTACCCGGTGGGCTGGGAGCCAAGGCTAAACCAAACCCCAGCCCCTGCGACTCCCCAATTGACAAGCCTCCGCTTGTTTCAGATCCATCATAGCTTTGCGCAGTTCGCGTCACCACCACATTACCTAGCCGCACTTAGCTGGATGGCAGGTTTAGGCGCTTTGTATGCGGGTCGGCGGCTGTTGCAGCTGGCACAAGAGGCGGCAGTGCCAGCGAGCATGCCGATCGCAGCACACGAGGGACGGGAGCCACTTTCCCCAGGCCAGCAGGTTGCCTTCATTGTTATCTCAGTTGCGCTAACCATCCTTGCTGGCCTAATGAGCGGCCTGACGCTCGGCCTGATGAGCCTTGACAGGTGGGAACCTGCTGCGTCAGTAGCCGCACCCAGTAAGGCCAGCACCGGGGTTCTGGCTAAGTGTGTTTGTCACATATACTTGACCTCCGTCATATGGTCAGTATTGACCTCAACGGAGGGGCTATTAGTGTTTGCGTGTGGTCAAGTTTGTATGGGAGACGGGCCACGCCTGCAGTAAAGGAAAACCTGATGTGTGCCTGCAGGGTGGACACTGAGGTGATAAAGCGGAGCGGGTCGCCCAAGCAGAGGTGGCTGGTAGAACGGATCGAACCAGTAAGCTTTGCCCTTGGCATCACGTGCCCTGCTGGTTAGAAGATAGAGATCCTTTGATCCCACTGCGTTGCTCTCCGATGAACGCGCATCCACAGCAGGTCATGGTGTTGTGAGTCCACAAGTGGCAGGCCTGAAAGGATCTGTATGAGGAATAAGTTGGATAGACGAACTCCATGCTTGGACTGCCTGTAGGTGCTGAGCCATCCTCACCACCTGCTGGTCACCCTGCTGCTGACAAATGCGGTAGCAATGGAGGCCCTGGTACGAGCTCCACTCTTTTGCCTGGAAACCTGAAAGCCTGGATACACTGCATCCTTAGACATTATCCTTCAGTGTTCGGTCGGGTGACTAACTGGCTTGGAGCCCTACCTTCCATATCTGTTGTGTGTTAGAAATTCTTGACCCATGGCTGCTTGCAGCCAATTTTCCTGGACCGCCTGCTCAACCCAGTGGCCGCCATCCTTATCTCAGTGTCTGCAGTCTTGCTGTTCGGCGAGGTGAGTCTTGAGAGGCGACCTTGGGAGGTTACCAGTAGGCACAAGGTGCTCTGGACAGTTGGACGCCGCAGCGGCTACTGCGGCACACTTTCTGTGTGTCACCTCTGTGGGTGTCCCCGGCTCCTCCGTGCCCTGCTACCTTGACTAGTAGGGCTTCCTAGCTCCTGTCTTGTGTAATGCACTAAATCCACCTATGACCAGTGGACGCGGATTTGGGTGGGCCGCGGCCACCACCAGTGCCATGCTACATTCATCGAACCTGCTACCTCCTTCCTGCCCCTGGTGCAGGTTATACCCCAGGCCGTATGCAAGCGCTATGGGCTACAAGTGGGGGCCTACTTGGCCTGGTTTGTGCGAGCCCTCATGCTGCTGACTGCCCCCATCTCCTACCCGATAGCCAAGCTGCTGGACTACCTGCTGGGTGAGGAGAGCGCTCTCTTCCGAAGGGCCGAGCTGAAGGCGCTGGTCTCCATGCATGCTGAGCCTGTCGACGAGGGCGGCGACTCAACGCTGACTCAGGATGAGGTGATGGTCATTCAAGGCGCGCTGGACATGGCGACGAAGACTGCCGAGGCTGCAATGACACCACTAGACAAGGCAAGCAGTTGCACACTGTGTTGTGTGTGCGGGCGTGGGTGTGTGCGGGCGCGCGTGCGTGCGTGTGTGTGT
>BBXU01001664.1:0-11896 GCA_001598975.1 Parachlorella kessleri
GTATAATACAAGACCAGGATTCACAGCAGGAAAGCCAGGTTGAGTGGTTATTTTGTTCCAGCGGTGCCTTTCGTAACGGAGGTGCCATGCAGCTATAGATACTGCGTGCTTTGGTTGGTTGGTTGAGCACCAGGACAACCTCTACCTTGCGCTCCACAGAGACCTTCACCCACTGCTGGTCTGACCACTTCAAGATTGGGCTTGCTGCCCTCCTTGTATATTGTACCTGCGCTTCTGCTCTTTCCCATGTGATAGGTCTTCATGGTGCCTTCTGACTCTGTGGTCGATCGTGACCTCCTGCGCCAAGTCATCCATGTTGGACACAGCAGAGTCCCTGTGTTTGAAGGCAGCCGACAGGTGAGCCAGCCCAAGAGTGTGTAGTGGACCCATCCCTGCCATCGTTGACAGGCCAGTGTAATGTACAGCCCTCTGCCGGCTCTCTGGCCCACACACCATTGCACTCGTGGCTGTGGCCCTCTTGGTAGCAATAAAATCCTATGCATATGCTGCTGCATCACCGCTGTACCTCCTGCTATCAAGGCAGGCTATCCTGGCTGACCATTATTTCTCTCCTGCTCTTTGACTAACCCCTAATCCTTGCGGTGGCTCTTGCAGAACATCATTGGTGTGATTCTGGTCAAGGAGCTGGTGCTGGTGGATGAGGATGATGGCATAATAGTGAAGGATCTGAGGCTGCGGGAGGTTCCCTTCCTCAGGTAAGGATAGCTGTGCAGCAGCACCGAGTGCGGCATAAATGTACCCTGCCGCACCCGCCAGGGCAAAGCTAAGCAAGCCCTTCAGATATGTTTAACCATAATGACATCTCCAATGGCCTTCTTCTCCCTGTTGAGGTAGCCTGGCGCGGTGCTGTGTAGTACGCAGGACTTGTTTAGCCGTGTAGTACTTCAATGTCCCCCTTCTCCAGTGCTCCTGCTAGAGAAGCAACGCAAACAGATGTTGCTACAGGAGCTCCCGGGGCCCCTGGGGCGAGGGTGGCAGGGGTTGTGAAACATGTCATCCGTTTCCGGCACCAGAGTATAATGTGTCGGCTGGCATGGGAAACTCAGCAGTCATGCTGGGCTGCGCATGCGCAGGGCTGACATACCCCTGTACGAGATCTTCAAGATCTTTCGCACGGGCCGGTCGCACATGGCAGTTCTCACGCGGCCGCCAGGTGGCAGCCTGAGCACCTCGCCTCCTCTCGGAGATCTTGCGGCGGGACAGGCGACTACCCAGGGGGCCCCTGTTCCAGAGGATGGCAGCGTGAAGGACACCAGCGCCGTGTGGCGGACAGAAAGCCAGGGCTACACCGCTGCTTCCAAGCAGCTGGCGCCTCCGGTGAGAGGCGGAGTGCCAGTACCGAGCTTGCTGGGGCCTCAGACCCTGGGCGGCCCGCCCTTGGAGCTACGCTAGATCAGTGTCATGGGGTCAGTTGCTGCAACAGCGGCGCCTGACGTCACTTGTGGATATGCTGGGTTTAGATGTTCAAGGGTGGCCGGAACCAGAACCAATAGCTACTACCCATGAGACGCTCAGCGCTTCTAAAATTTTGCAAGCTTACAGTCGAACATCGCTATGCTGGCGGCAGAGCAGCTCATGAAGGGCATTGCTGTGAAGTGAAGGGCTCAAGCTGGAGGATGTGTCATCAAGCGTCCGGCCATTTTTGAGCCGTTGTTACCACATCGTCAGACGAGTGGTGGTGCACATTAATGGCTCAAAGCCCCTGCTTATGCTACAGTGGGAGAGCAGACTCTCTGTTTGCGAAAATGGTATGTGACCCATGGTAGCCTTGCATGGCTGCAGGAGGCTATTGGCATCATTACCATCGAGGACGTGCTGGAGGAGCTTTTGCAAGCCGAGATTGTCGATGAGACAGACAGGTGGGTTTCAGCAAGGCTGTGCAGCAGCAGCATTCTGCAACGTTGTCGCTGAGATCAGCACCAAATGGCCAACCGCCAGCATACTCAAAGTAGGCTCTGCGCTTGACGCGGGGGCAGGCATATCATGCTTTACAGTACTGTGTCCGCTGCTGTCTCCAGGTATGTGGACAACCTCCAGACCGTGCGCACCACCACGCTTCTTTCGATGCAGCACCTGCCGGCCGATCTGCGCAAGTTCATCACCCGCACCTTCCGCGTGGCATCCCCGGCCAGCAGAGCCGCCTTTCAGGTGAGAGGTCCAGTTCCTGGGCACTGAGCTGGAGAATGCTCAGCTTAACTCATAAATATTCCGCGTTCCCGTGAGTGCGGTTGCAAGAATCAGCATGAAGCGGAGGACCGTCAAGATTGCTTGAAAGTGTGGTTGTCAAGCGGGCGTCACGGTGTAGTTGACCCCGGTGTGAGTCCCGCACCTCAAAGCCACACAGAATTTGCCTGCTCACCGGGCATTAGGCATCGTATCTTGGCTGGTTGCCACCAGCGGGGTCTGGCTGCCTTGTCTGCGATGCAGGCAGCGCTCGCTGCCCAAAGCCCCTTTGGAGCCTCCCCGCCTCCACCCGCCGGCACGCTTGCAACAGCCGGGTCAGGCATCGCAGTCCCCCAGAGTGCGGTGGGCGACCCACAGAAGCAGGTTGCGTACGCAGCCGCGGTGGCGGCCGCCGCAGCGGCAGCTGCGGCAGCGGAGGATGCGGCCAGCCGGGAGAGCAGCTGGCAGCTGCAGCCTGCTGACGGCGGCAGCGGCCCGCTGCAGCCCCTGCTGCAGCGCGGGCACTCCGGGCGACTTCTGGTCAGCTGGGACCAGCCCCAGCAGCCGGGGCAAAGGCACGGGGCCCAGCATGGGCGATCCCGGTCGCTGGATGGCAACCCTGGTGCCTTAGGCAGGCTGCCAGGCCTGCATGAGGGTTCGGCTTCAGCCTCGCAGCAGCAGCAGCGGCACGGGTCTACTGTTAGTCCATCAAAACCCCCACTGCCCAAGCTCAGGGTCCAGTCTGGCTCGGGTTCTTTAGAGTCGCTACCCCTGCTCGGCGGCAGCCCGGGGTCCACGTAAGGATACTACGAGGTGGCACTGCTTCCTCAAGTTAGCAGGGGTTTGGTAGGGCGGCGAGGTTGGTTAGACGGTGGTCACCTTATACCAGGTATTTCCATACCATGCCCTGGCCAGGCAACGTCTACTGTCTTGTCCACGCGGATGTGATCCTTCTCGATAATCATTTGATTGCTGTACCCTGTGTACGTGTTCAAAGTCTTTGTTCACAAACCAGCTTGGCAGGGGTGTAATGCATTGCTTCCTGCGGCATATGTGTCCTTCAGCTTTGTTAGTGGGTACCATGGAAAACCGACATTGTACTGTTTGCTGTCTTTGGCTATGTGAAGATTTTTTTAGGTGTGGATGGCTTTGCAAAATACATGCGTTACAAGTGCGCCCTGTGTCTGCTGTCCCGCCGCGCCATGTCACCGAGATGTGGTTGGCAGTTCAAGGCTGTGTTTAAAGTGTGCATTGCCCTGCTGCTGCTTGCCTGTTCAGCCGCTGGTGCCTGTTGTGGCTTGTTGACCTCGGAAAATCTTTTCTTGGCCACCCACCCCCTACGGGGTTTCGAGTTGGTTTCCTCTGCCTCTCCTGACGGCTTGCCCAGTGCAGGCCAGTGAGCGATGCAAGCCCTGCCTGTTCAAGCTTGATTGGGTCCACAGGATTGTCCAGGCTGCCTGATACGGCTTCTCACCTGTCTCTTTGTGCCAATCTATCCCCTCAACCACTTGCCCTGGGACACACTTCAATTATGTTTAGGGTGCACAGAGCAGTACCTGCAGTACCATGTTGTGGAGGCACCATGGCGTGCCCCTATGAAATGCATCCAGCATTCAATGACACTGTAGTAAATGTCAATGTTCACAATCAGAGAACAGCTGACCAAGACTGCGGTTTCAGGTCCTAGTCTTTCTGTCAGTCAACTGAGATGCTGCCCAAGGCCTGCCTCCTTGACATAAACGGAACAATCTTTCCTCCTTCTGCTGCAAGCAGTGCTTTTGAAAAGGACCTTGGGTTGCTGCCGGAGCAAGTCGAGGTGCGGCAAAGTCTGCTACCGCTTGCTTGCATCTGAGCCTGGGAGTGATCTGTGAAGGTTTACGCTAAGGTGCATCTAGACGACCCCAAGCTGCCCTGGTTTGCTGCACATCCCGCAGCTACCTGACTCACTGGGTGGATTTTGCAGCCCTGGTTTGCTGCAGTCCTAAGGGACTCTTTTGCAGCACAGCTTGCTGGCTCTTTCGAGCCCTTCCGCCACTATGGGATCTACCACCTACAGGCCTTACTCAGCAAGGCAGGCAGGACGGAGTGAGTTCCGCTGGGAAAACTATATGTGTAGCATCTGCCTGAGCCCTGCACCTGGCCCTTTAGCCCGAGAGGAAGCCCTGCTGAAGTGCAGTGTTAGCGGTGAAGATGCCATAAAGACTGTGCTGGAGTCTTGGCAAGCAGCTGAGCCATATCCTGATGTGGCTCCTGGTCTTAGAGCGCTCCACGCTGCTGGTATACAGGTGAGGATGCTAAAGATGACCACTTCGCGGGAAACGTCTGCAGTGTGCAAAAGTCACAGTGCACCAGCTGCTTCCGGTATGCGAGTCCCGTATTGCACGTATGCCAGTCATGGGCCGCATCCCTGAACACCTCTCCTTACCTGATAGTGCAGGTGGCAGCCCTGACTAATGGCTCTGAGAGCATCGCCCGGGGCGTGCTTACCAATGCGGGGGTGTGCGAGCTTGTAAGCCCCCTGCTGGATATTAATATGGCCAGCGCATGGAAGCCAGCGAGAGAGTCATATGGATATGCTGTTGTAGAGCTTGGCTTGAAGCCTGAGGAGGTAGGAGGGGCTGGCAATTGAGTCCACAAAAAAAACGAGTTTTGTTTGGGCCTTGGAGGCGAGGCGCTGCTCTAGAATGTCCTGTTGTTGAAGGGGGTTGGGCTTGGAGCCTCAGGAGATGTATGAACAGTCTAATGGTGGCAACAGCCGCAATGTTCTTCAGTGCATAGCTCGGTGCCTTTCAGTTGGGGTTGCCCCAGCCGCCACCATGCCTTGCATCACCAGCTCTTTCCGCTAGGCTGCTTCTGTGTCCACAAGGCCTGCACAAACTCGCTTGTGCTTTCATTTTACTACGAGCGCATGTGTGCTTCGGTTGTTCCTAGCATGCCTTGTGATGGGCATGCCCCGTGGCTGGAGGTCTCTTCACAACCCTGCCTGTGTTAAGCAACCTTAGACCAGTGCTCCGTAAGCCTCTGCAGGTGATAATGGTGGCGGCCCACCCCTGGGACATCTTTGGCGCCATGCGTGCGGGACTGCGTGGGGCCTATGTGCAGCGCAGTCCCCATGAGCCTTGGCCGGCATTCCTTCCGCTGACGCCCGAGCTGGTTGTCAGCTCGTTTGAAGAGTTGGCAGCCAAGCTAAGCTGCTGTACCTGATACACGGTCCAGCAGCTGGTGCAGCTGTCGCCAGGCTAAGTGATGGATTTTTGTGGGGATTCAAGATAGAAGTGCACGTGACAGGAAGGGGGCAGACAGCAGTGTGGCGGGTGCCAGCTGCGTCAGTGTGGGGATTTGGCAGACTGGCAAGGCAGCAGTGCTTTTCAAAGAAGAAGGCAGCCTTTGCGCAGTTACAGGCGTTATGAAACAAGGCTCGACGCAGATTTTCTGGGACAGTAAGACTTCCTGCTGCATGCTGCAGTGTTAGCGCGTCTTAAGGGATGAACCTCCAGCTGCTCAGCATGCTTCCGAAGTAGCCGCATGCGCAGCATGGGCCCCTGCTTAATTGATCATGGTATGACACATCCGCAAGGGTGCTCTTCTTCGACTTCTATCGAAGATTGCAATTAAGTAGATTTTCGCTGCCATGGAAGCGGAAGCACGGCTAATAGACCTCGAAGAGGCAGTAGCTCAACTCATAGACGCTACCCATGCCGCACAGCTGTCAGTGGAGGCTTTCCTTGGCAATCCGCCCGATGATACAGGGGCAGCCGTGCTCTGGTCGGAGGCAGCGCAGCGGGTATTCGGGGGAGGCAGCAGGGGGACGTACCTAGTACAAGTCATGCGGTCCAGCAATGTGGAGGCGGGGCTGCGGTTACTGGCGCAGTCCCTTGAAGGGAGCAGCGCTGGCCTTAGTTTCCGGCACCTCAACCCGCCCTCCCTGTTGAAGAGCGCCTGGTCGCCAGTTCACCACGTGACCAACATGATTCGGTGCCCTGGAGGCTTGGCTGGGCAGGACTTTGCCCTCCCAGACTATGGAGGTGAGTTGATGCACCCAAAACACACCCTGGGAGGCCTGCTTTGTCTCACCAGTCCCTCGTGGGGTTGTACTGCGAGTGAGTAGGGCCAGGTAAGGTTTTGGTTCACCCTTTGGGCCCTGCAGCTCAGCGACATTCGTGGAGCAGCGTGACCTTCCCCTTTTTCTCTTGCCAGGAGTCTAGTGCTTGCTCAGCCCGCTCACCTGCTTCTCACCTGCCTTGCAGGTGTGGACGCTGCCCGCGGCCACACCGGCTTCTTTGTGGCGCACTCCCTGTTGGTCATGCCATACCTAAGTGACCTCACAGCCCGCATTGCAGCCGCCGGTGTCATAGCCCAAGGGCTGGGCTGGGTGGGCTACAGCTCCCCAGAAGCGGAGGCGGCCATTTCTCATGTCTGGCAGTCCTGCGGCCACTGCGCGCCCTGGTGAGTGTGGGACAAACTTCGCGATGTCACGGGGTTGTCACGGGGGTCGCTGGGGGTATGTCAAGGCCACTTTGAGAAAGTAAGGTGGGGCGAGTGCCACGACATCCTGGAGGGAGCACGTCCTGGCAGGTACTGGGTGGGTACTGCAGGCTTGGGCAACCGCAGCGCCTGAAGGTCAAGCGTGAATCCCGACTGCATGCCGGGCATCGTGCCTGGGCGGCTTGATATTGCAGCAGCAGCAGCAGCCAAACTTTGGGATGCCCATGTGACCATACTGGCAAACAAGTCCACCACCTCGAACACAATCTATCAAAACATACTGATGTAAGTTGCAATAATGGTCGGTGCGTATTGCTATGGGCATAATAGAGCTCGCTGCGGACCTTCTGGCTGCTTATACTGGTCAAAGGCTAATGTGAAGCCGTGCCCTTTATAGCTGCACCCCATACCCGGCATGCAGGTACTGGCCAGATGAAGCCCTCAGACTCTTTAACCAGAAAGCGTTCTTCTACTACCAGCTGATGCTAACAAACGTTAGCACCAAGGATGTGGAGAAGTGAGTTGGGCAGTAGGTACCGGCCCTGCATGTGCTGGCAGTTGCATCCTTGTGCAAGGACATATGCATCGCCATAAACTGCCTGCCTGCACGCTAGTCCCACATTGCTGTGACTCCTCATAGCCATAAGCCTGCAAGTTCAACGGTCCAGCAAGGGTGCCTTGCAGGTTCCGCCACCTGGCATCTGACGCTGACAAGGGCGGCCCTGAGGCAGCCGCCTGGGCTAGAGCCCTCTATGAGCTAGCCCTAGCAGACGCAGAGGCCGACCTCCTGGACCGCTACCCCTCTGAGTCCCTCATCCCTGGATTTGACGATGAGGAGCTGCCTGTGTTGCCAGCCAGGCCGCCGGCAGTGGCAGCCTTCTGCCGGCCGCCGCCAGCGGGGCCGCCGCGGGCGCGGGCCGCTGACGATGGTGCCAGCAGCGGCGAAGGGGAGGATGGCGGGAGGCTGATGTGGCTCATGCGGGGCCTGGAGGGCGTGCCTCTGGGGGTAAGTTGGGCGCCCTGTGCCCGGCTCTACACAGTGCAAGCTTCTAGGCAGAGGTATAAGGTTTCTGAGCTTGCGTGATGGGTGAGCACGTTGGCTGGTGGTGGTCTCATTGAAGTGGCAGGCTTGATGGATTTGACTAAGCCAAGGCAGGGTATGAGGTTGGCTGCAAGGGGGCTATGGGTAAGCAGGCGGGTTGGTTAGCAGCTGCCAATGCTGAAGCATCACTTTTCCAAACGTCGCGGACCCTGCTATTGCTTGGGCAAGGGCGGGCACTGCCACGGAGGGTTGTTCTTGCAGTGCATCCCCTCGCACAAAGACATTTGTTGGGTTGGGTCGCGACACACAAAGGATGGCAGTGCTTCCTTCACTTCGCAAGTACCTGCTCCACCGCTGGCTGGGAAAAGATGCCAGCAGACCTCGGCACTAGCACTGCAAGGCTTATGGCCAGCTGACTTGTCCCGCCTTCTCCTTGAATGTTCATATTGCTGTGGCTGCAGTTTGGCAAGCGAGAGGAGGCGGAGGTGGAAGCGGCCTTGGCTTCCCTCCATGGCGCGCCCCCCGCAGCGCCTGCATATGCAGCAGACGTGCAGAAGCCTGCTATGAAGGGCCTCCTCGCGCAGGCAAGCTGCTGAGTATGGGGCAAGCTGCTGACTGTGGGGCAAGCTGCACCTAGTTGCCTGAATTTTGTATCCTCCCTTGTTCAGAGCACGTGTCTAGTCGCTGTCCTCTTGCTGCGGTGCAACTTTGCAGCCAGCCCGCTTGTCCTTACCAGCCAAAACACTTTTTTTTTGTTGGTGTGGCTCCCACACGTGCCCTGATACCACGGTGTCTGGCTCTGGCGAGGATTTCCTCTTTCTCTGCTCTGTTTGCAGGTGGCGGCTGCACCTGCCCCGCTGGTCCCACGCCCGCCCGGCACCGTCCCACGCACAATGGCTAATGGCACACTTGTGAATGGCAGCAGCTTGCTGGCTCCACCCAGCCATGGCCGCCTTGCTGCATCAGCCAAGGGAGCAGCAGTGCTAGGGAGCACCTGGGTGACAGCCCCTGGCACTGGTGGCATGGCGGCAACAGGAACCAGCTCATCAATCCTAAGAAGTACTTCGCTGCCGTCAGCCCCCAGCAACGGGGCCATGACGGCGCCATCTACTGGAGCTGCACCTTTTGGTAGCAGCCTGCTTGCGTCAGCAAGAATTGCCAGCCTGGCAGCTGCAGCTGATAATACAGCAGTACATGGGAGCAGGTGGCCAGCAGTGCATGCAGCTGGTTCAGAGATGGGGCCTGCTGCTGCCCCTGCCGCGTATCATGGGCCCCCCATGCCCTGGACACCCCCAGCTACCCTGCTGCAACCGGCAGCACCCCGCTCCGTGAACCACTCTGACATGGCAGTACAGAGTGGCGCTGTGGCAGCAGGGTCGACGCTGGGCCCTCGGCAGGGCTCCTTTAGTACGCGTGATGCTCAGTCCCCAGCGGATGCGGGCCATGCGCAAACTATGACTGCCAGTGAGCAGTTGCCATGCCCCCCACCCATGTTCCCACGTGCCTCTTCCATGGCAGCTCAGCACCCACAGCAGGAGCTCATGCAGCAGCAGCAGCAGCGTGATGCATGGCAGGCACACCAGCAGCAGCATGATGTGGCGCAGGGGCACCTGGGTCAGCCACTGCAGCATGCACGCAGCTTGCCGCAAGAACACAGCCTGCAGGCTGGCGCCTATGCGCCCGCGCAGCCCTGGACGCCGCTGTACTCCAGAGCGCGGCTGGGCTTTGCACCCCCGGGCACCCAGGCAGCAGCGCCCGTTGAGGACCCTGCAACTGCCCAAGCTCTGCCGCAGGGCCTTGCAGCGCTTGGACAGTTACCGCCACTGCCCTTTTCCTCAACGCAAGAAGAGTCACCAAAACCTCCACCCAAACCTGCCCGCCGCTGCGTCATAATGTAATGGGACACTACCTAGCTTGCTGCTGGGGGTAGCAGGTGTTGATGAGGCGTTAGCTGAGTGGCACCTCTGTCATGTCAAGGAGAGCAAAGCAGAAGGCAGTGAGCTGGCGGCGCTGTACTGGCCTGTCATTCTCCTTGGTGACAGTGTGTGGCACCGCCACTTTCCGCCTTGAACACTTAGCATCCGCGGGTATCCCCGGCAGTCTGCCTCTTGCTATTGGTGTGTTGTTAAAATGTGCCTTTGCCCTTGTGCCTGGAAGTGTACGGTGTGCCTGATCCAATTGTCCGTACCTCTAATGCACTTCTACAGCGATTTCCATTTCCCCAAAGAGTTTTACATGGCTTCTGAAACTGAAGAAAATGATAGCAATCTGCCCTAACGAAGGATTGTGAAAGTTCCAAGCGTGGCTCATGGCATGGCTTTATGCTACGCATGCTGGAGCAGCTGCCGTGGAAGTCGTGAGGGCCACGCGTGCACCCGTACGGCCAGCACCGCTCGCTCGTGCTAGATGGTGGGATCGATGAAAATGAAACTCTCACGCTGTGTAGCTGTAACCTTGCTGGGCGTTCTTGCGCTCGTGCACCCGGGCTGCGCAGCTAGGGTTATCCAGCAGGCAGGGGCCGCCAGCAGCTGCCTGCCTCAGAATGAGCTAGAGTGGGTTGTAACGGCCTACCCACCTCTGACAATGTGCAAGCATGGGAGCCTTACCTTCCACTGGGCAGGTATGCGCCCCGGGCGTGGGCTGTGGGCTTGTGTTCCTCCTCCATGACTGTCAGAAGCTCATGAGCCCTGCTCAGGGGGCATGCTCCCTGGCAGAATCGCACTCCAGTGTACCACATGCATGTGGCTCAGCCTGGTGCAGCCTGCTGAAGACAACTTACAGCTAATGTATCGCTATCGCTATGCAGGGCTCCATACTGTGGCCCTGGTGCCTTCTGCCAACTGCCCAGGGGACTGGTCAGCACCCGGCGTCACTGTCTTGTCCCCCATGGAGTCACCCAAGGGTGGCAGCTACACCCACACGTTCAACGAGACGGGCACTTACTACTTTGCCTGCTCCTGGAGCGACCACTGTGTCGAAGGTGACGGCAGTACTTTTGCAGCAGCTTGGTTGGCAGCCTTGCAAGCAGAACGCTGGATGAAGGGCTGTGGCAGCTCACCCTTTCCCTTGCATGTGTAGTACAAAAATAGGAGAGCCATGCCTGCTTAAATTTCCTGCACTACGTATGCGTGGCCAGCTCTACAGAGGCACACATGGGGTGTGAAGTCCTTTGGTACCCTGAAGGCGCCTCATCTAGGCAATGGCGTCCTCCCACAACGGGTCTGCCTGGTTAGGCCAGCGTCCAAAACCTGGGGAACGTGCAGCTGGAGCTGGAGCTCCACCCTTGGCTAGG
This sequence comes from Parachlorella kessleri, assembly GCA_001598975.1. Lineage (NCBI taxonomy): Eukaryota > Viridiplantae > Chlorophyta > Trebouxiophyceae > Chlorellales > Chlorellaceae > Parachlorella > Parachlorella kessleri. The sequence goes on from BBXU01001664.1 coordinate 11,004, forward strand.
CAGCACTGCCCACTGACTCCGCTGCTTTCTTTTCCACCTTGCAGGGCAACACATTACAGTGGAGGTAGTCTGAGCCACCTTTTCTGCCTAGTCCAGCCTTCCAAGGCCAACCCACCCTCTTCAACTCCTGCGGGCGCACACACACACCTGGCCAGAGACCTAGAACTTTTTCCTCAAGTTGTGCTAAGCGCAGGCCAAAGGCCTTTGCGATGATACCTGCTGAGTATGCCTGGTGTAAATGCCACCTATCAGTCTAACCTCGCTCCATGTAAAAAAGGTTCATGGTTGGAAAACGGAAAAGAAAGGGCAGTTGTACGCACCCCTCCCTTCCTTTCCCCCGGGCTGTCCTTGCAGGCTTTGTTGAACATCGGGCGCACCACCTTCATTATCCCATTATAAATCATCCCCCCCCCTCCCCGGGCTGTCCTTGCAGGCTTTGTTGAATATCGGGCGCACCACCTTCATCATCCTGACCCTGGTCACCGCCGCGCTGCTCTTTATGCGGGACGCCGACCGGCTGGTGCTGCGGCCGCTGGAGCGCATGGTCAAGCAGGTGGGGGGCCAGCGGGCTCAGCACGCCCTGTACTGCCTGCTGCCCCCACGTACTGCATGTGGGGGTGGGAGGGGCAAAGCTTGCTGGAGAGCATGGTCAAGCATGTGGGCAGCCGAGTAGAGATGTCACGCCCGGTACCGTATCAATGCTTTACTGCGTCCTGCGGAGCGGACGTGTGTGGGGGAGGAGTGGGGCTGCTTGAAAGTTGCTGGGATGTATGGCAGGACAAGCTGGGTGGGAGCCTAGCACAAGTGGTATTTTACTGCTGTCACCACTGTCCAAGGGGGATGGGGGCAGGCTGGCGATGAGGCCGCACATGGAGCACATGGCCCCCGCCCCC
>BBXU01001666.1:0-12361 GCA_001598975.1 Parachlorella kessleri
CAAGAGAGACCCCACCGCTCCTCCTTCACTTGGCCGCGCCAGGGCCAGCAGCAGCCGCGGGGTCGGGTTTGAAAAAGGAGGAGAGCTTGCGCATGGATGATGCCTCCTTTGCCAGCTTGGCGTTCTTGGACGCCAGCCGGGATTCTGCCGCCTTCTGCTTGGCAGCCTCTTTGGGGTCCAGCTGCAGCGGTAGGGATATTCCATAAAAGAGCAGTAGGGAATATTCCATAGCCTGCGTGCCTAAGGGGATGCACACACCTGCATGGTGGAAGAGCCCTTGGGGTCCAGCTGCAGCATAACAGAGCAGCCCTGTCAGTACAGTTCACCTCTCCCTCCCTATTCTGCCTGCCTGCCACCCTTACTACTATAAGAGTCCCATGATGGCTTCAGCCATGCACACACCATGAGGAGGATTCAGCCCCACCACCAGTATGACAAAGGGGCCGGGGCGCTGCTGCCCTCACAGCCTGGGTTCCCCGCCTCCGACCCTCGTGGCAGCCACATGGCAACTGCCCTTCCCTTCTGCAAACCTCTCCGTGTCACGCTCGTGGGCCGCCCCGGCCACCCTGGTGGCAAGGTGTCTCCTCCATGCTTTCCTTGGCACCCACCTTGGGCCGCTTCTCGGGCCGCTGCGCGCCGCTGTCGGGACCCGACGCAGGGTGATGGGCCGTCCCCGCCGCCGCAGTGGCTTTCTGTGGGGTCTGCTCTGGCAGGCACAGAGCCTGCTGGAGGCGCTTGGCCCAGCCGTCGCTAAGGTACTCACCCAACAGGCCAGCTGCACAGCAGACCAGCAATACAAAGTGTAGCAAGCCAGAAACGCAGGCGCTCCCTGAAGCTTATGGCCCAGCTGTCCTGAACGTGCTCCATGAAACAGCCCCGCTGCGATGGAAGTGCGGCATGAGAGGCGACATAGATTCCTCAAGACCAGCTGGCAGCCCATCAGCCTGCTCGACCCTGTTTGCCCAGCTGTCAGCGGGATGCTTACCTAACACGCCACCTACACCTCAAGAGCTGCAGCACGGAGGCTCCAGGCGCCAGGTGTGAGCCTCTGCCCCCAGCTGTCACGCCAGGCACCAAGGGAGGGCTACTTACCTGCATATGCTGTCAGCCCCGTGCTTTCCATGCTGGCAAAGCTGGCCCCGCTAGAGGGCGAGGCAAGCAGGGATGCCTTGGTCTGATCCACCTTGCGCTGCAGCCAGGCCAGGACCTACGGGAAGGCAGCCCATAAGAGGGTTTGTTTACATGCTGATTCAGGCATGCTGCTGTTGCCACTGAGACTTCCAGCGTGGACCACATGGGCAGGCAATCACGGTGCAGAGGCTGCCGGGCTTCGACCGCCATGCAGCCGTTTGCCGTCACATGTACACCCACGCTGCGCCCCAAAGCCGCAGGGGCAATACACCCTATGCCCCTATGCTGCTCCAGTTGTTCCACCCTGCCTGGTCAGGCAGCATATGCAAACCCCCTGGTTGCGGACGGGGCCAGGTTTATAGGCAAATGCATGCCCCAGGCAGCTTGCTCGTAGGCACGACCTTGCCGCCGACCTGCCTTCTCGTCACTTAGCCGGTAGTAGTGCTGCCCTGCCGCCAGCTTGCAGTCGCACACCCAGGCCAGCTGATGTGGCGCAAGCAGGCTGGTCAGCTGCTGGGCCACGCTGTGCGGCCGCACCCCCTGCAGGACCTGCTCCATGTCGCAGAACAGTCCCGCGCTGCCCTCACGCTGCGCCCCGCGCGCTCGCTCCAACAGAGGCAGGGCCAGGAAGAGAGGGTCAACTGGTGTGCACACGTACAGCCCCCCGTCTGTCAAGGAAAGGAGGCAGCGGAAGGCAGCAAGGGGTTAGCTTGGGTTCAAAACCGCTGGTGCAGCAGGTAGGTGCGTGGCTGGGTAGGGAGCTGGCGGGTGATGTGAGCCTCATAAACGAGCAGGGGCTCGACACAAGTACATAAGTCCAGCTGCATTGCTGAGCGCCAGAAGCCAGTCCCACATCTCGCTCGCAACCGTCCAAAGCCAGTCGCACACCAGATTCATCAGACGCGGCTGACGGCCTCGAGGAAGCCACAGAGTCGATGTGCAGTACAAACCTTGCACGACTGTGTCGTCAACGAACCAGGAGGAGAACTGCTGCTTGACCCAGTTGATCTCTTGTAGCAGGTTGCCAGCCAGCAGGTAGCTACTTGGCTGTCCTGCAGGCAGACGGCCAGGTGCTTGGGAGCCTGCCAGAACAAAGGTTGGCCAGCATACTCCTGGGCCTGGGGGAGGTTCCCATAGGCTCATAATACACTACTGGTGAACGTAGACAACTGGTAGCACCAGGTCACTTACAAGGTATTGACCTGGCACTCAGGCTAGCGACGCGCTGAACACACCTGTCCTGGGGTCAGGTAGCGTGACGAAGCTGGGAGGTGGTCCCGCCTGCCGGTCCAAGCCTGCATGCAAGTCGGAGAGCCACTCTGTGCTGGGGCTAAACAACGTACCCACGCCTGCATGCAAAGCAGGCTGCAGCCTCACCTTCAGCTATGAGGACCCTTTGGGCCTTTGCGCCTTCCATGATGGGTAGCAACTGAAGGGCGCACACTCAAACTAGATAAGGCTTATCGGGGAAGATGACCTAGGCCGGGAACAGTGCCTTTAGCATGCTGTTTGCGGGACTGAAGGCTGGGAAATCGAGGAAAGCTTTCAAAAGCCCCTGCCACCTCAGCAAAGCAGCTCATCGCATGGCATTTGCGCCTAGAAGAAAACTTGCACAAAAAGGGTGATCAAATTAATGCATTAAAGTTGGACAACATGAGCGCCAGCAAGAGTTATACCTTCACGCTTACCACGGGGGGTACCCCCCTAGTGCGGAGTGCTTTGCTAATACTCAGCGGCGCTCTTGCAGCTTCCGTCATTGCAAGTCTCAGTCGCCGGCTAAGGAAGAAACCAAAGGACGAGGGGAGAAGCACCACTCCATCAGCCGTCGGTGGTGCAAGCTATGAGACTAGAAAGGCCGTGGACGAGTATGTACAGTTTCACTATGGCCGCCCAGAAGACATCCTGCCTTATCCCACGGGCCCCAAGGTAGTGGTGGGAACCTTGTGACCTGCTAGGTTGAAGGAGCTGGTGCTGGCTAGATGCCAGTGTTCCAGAGTGGCCCTAACACCACAGGCCTGGTTCAAGCTGCTATCCTGTTGAGTCGATAACAATGAGTTTAGTAAGCCATGCAGGACACTCTGAACTTCGCAGCGAGGCTTGCAGAGCTGTGCGAGCGCTACTGTGAGGCACTGCAGGACTTCACTGGCGAGCGCGTCGAGAGGTGCGGCACGTGCTTCAGGGTTTGCTGCCGCTCAGCACGTGCCCTTGCCTGGCCATATCTGTGAGTTGAGCAATTAATCTGCCATCAAACTCATCAGGGAACTCTTTGACCCTGGCGCTTGTTACCCCAGGGCAAAGCCGTAGCCTACGACACCTGACTGGTTGGGGGTGGTGGGTGTCACTAGCACCGCGGGTCCGGGTTGTCTATCATTCCTTCAACATGCACCCCAAGAACTTTGTCTCGATAGGCAGGCCCTTACAACCCTCCCCTTATAACCCCAACAACTGTTGGTGGATGCAGCACGGCCCTTGATGTGGGATGCGCGGTGGGCGGCGCCAGCTTCGAGCTGGCTCAGTCCTTCCAGCATGTGCTGGGTATCGACTTCTCCCAGCACTTTGTCAATGCGGCGCGGGTGGGTGCTGTAGGTGGACCGGTTCTGCACTGGCAGGGGTGTTGTTTCATCCTCCATACAAGATGTCCAAAATAAATAAATAAATAAATACGTCCACACAAGATGTCTCAAATAAATACATAAATAAATACGCCCATACAAGATGTCTCGCTGGACACTGCGCTAAGGTGAGGGCATGGTGGTTGTGAACGGAAGTGAGCCATTGTCTTGGCGTTGGATATATAGCCTGACAGTATCCCTGCATCTGTTTAGGAGTACATTCGCAGGAGGCACTGGTAGATGCAATGGGCAGGAGCAGCAGCAGCCTCTGCACCTGATCTTTTCTGTTGTCCCGCCTTCTTCTTGCGTGCTTAAGGCTCCCTTACGCAGCCCCTGAACTGCCCCACAATCGACTTAAAGTTCAACTCGTGTATGCCTGCCTCTTTGCAACCTTTCCCAAACAGACCATGAAGGAGCGGGGGTGGATGCGATATAGAAGCGTGGAGGAGGGGGACATCACAGTGGAGCGCACCGCATCAGTGGCAGAGGACATTGACAGGGAGCGGGTCCAGTTCATGAAGGTAGGGCTGTGGGCTCCATCCAGATCAAGGCTAATAGCTGTTTCTCAACACGGATGCAACTTCCTCAGGCTTGAGCGGCTGATCCATGGGCGGAAATGTTACTTTGCATCAGCAGTTGATTCTGGGCTCGGTGGCTGGTTCTCCTAGCTTTGGAGTAGTCAGGTAGCCCTGCTGTCTCCAGTTGCCATGTCAACAACCCTTGCAGAAGGTCCCAGGCAGCAGGCATGAGTCCGCTGCAGCAACAGCCAGGTGCTTCCCTGGGCCTCAGTGCCTTGCTGCGCCGAGCGATTACATTTAGGCCAGTCACACCACCCTCCTGCTACATCAAAGCCTTCACTTCCCCTGCTGTCCCCTCTGCAGGGCGATGCCTGCGCCCTGCCTGCTGACCTCCCCGCTTTCGACGCTGTGCTGGCCGCCAACTTGCTCTGCCGGCTCCCAGACCCGTCCAAGTTCCTGGCGCGGCTGCCATCGCTGGTGAAGCAGGGCGGCGTGCTGGTGCTGGCATCGCCCTACTCGTGGCTGGAGGCATGGACTCCACAGGAGAAGTGGCTGGGCGGATACTATGACCAGGTGGGCTTCTGTTTTCTATAATCAAGAAGTAGTTAGTTGGTTTCCTTTCATTTAATCAATAGATCCTTTATGCTCGAGGTGGCAGGTGCAGAACTAAACGGTGTGCAAGGTGCGAGGCTGGAGATGACAGAAACAACCACAAGCGGAAATGTACATGGGGCTGGCTGGCTTGGGTGCACCACCTTTGAGGGAACTGCCTGCAGGAATGGTGGATGGGGGAGGACAACGCTTCCTGGAGTAGGTACTGATTTTGCTGGGAGTGGTGTAAGGGTTGCCAATTCATCCTGTCCGACACATAATAGCCCTCTCCTTGGCCGTTTAACGCTTTGGGGGTTGGGCCCAGCACTGTCGAGGCCCCTGTCGCAGCCTTGCAATGCTGACACGCCACTCTCGGCCCTACTGGTCCACCCTGCAGGGCGGCAAGCCCGTGTGGAGCGCAGACCAGCTCAAGGGCCTCATGAGCCAGCACTTCGAGCTGGTGGCAGAGGAGGAGGTGCCCTTCCTCATACGGGAGCATGCCCGCAAGTTCCAGTGGGGCTGCTCGCATGCCATGGTGTGGCGGCGGCGGTGACAGCTGGGGCTGTCAGCACAGGGCGTGACCACCAGGCCGGGGCAAGGCAAGCTGCTGTTAGCCCATTCATACCAGAAGCCCCGCTTATGATGCACATGATAGCTTGGGTTAGCGGCTGGTAAATGACCGGTTTGACGATTACAACCTTCATAGTAGTTCCCAAACTCATAGAGTAGTGCTGGTCTTAACGAGCGCGCAGGGCCCCATGCATCCTGCTAGCACTTGGGCTTCATCTGTATAGCCACTCCCGTTGGTCAGACTTTTGGATTTTTTTCTTGCATGAGGGCATGACACACCTGGCTAGGGATGCGATTGCGAGCGTGGTCTACGACTTCCTTGCGGGTCCAACCTGGCTTGACTTGAATTCAACCCTTGCCAGCTGTGGACTAACCGTTTTAGAAGGTCTCACTCACAAGGTCGGCAAGGTCCCAGATGCCGACCAGAGTGGCAGTCACCGCTTGGCATGTCTGATACCCTTGCAGAGCGGTCGTGGCAAGCACAGAAGGTGCATAGTCTTCAGCTATTCAGTGTTACCTGGAGTGACCTGGGACAGCAAGATGCAACACACTTTGTGTTTTGAGTGCTACCATTAGTCATCGGCGCCTCAGCGCCCCGATGACCTGCTCCCAACCTGCAATATTGTCGCAGTACTCTTGACTACCAGCACATCCATTAACAGCCAGAGGTTCAGGACACCAAGGCGTTTGGGTTCGTGACCTTGGCCGGGTAAGTTTTTGTGTAACTAGCTGCAGCGGATCTCAGAGAGGTGCAGGCTTCAGCAGTCGCCAAGACCGAGTCTTGGCTGACCGTTGTGGTGCAGGTCGGGTGGCAAGGCTTCGGCCGACGTCCTTCGGTGCGTATCACATGTGCCGCTTTCCGGCTACTAGCACCTTAGGCTAGCCACACCTAGCAGCTGCCCTCCATGTTCCTGAGCCAAGGGTCAGCCTATGCCTTGCCTAGCGGTTTTCGAAACCCAAAGAGGTTAAGGTTGGGTGCAGCACCTTGCGCTCTGGGGCTTTTGAACTGGGCGTCACATACCGTGTTCACGGCCCAGGGTGTGTTTCTGGCACAGGGGAAAGCCTTACAGTAAAACTCAATAGGGAAAGCACACTTCTCGACTGGCTGAGAAGCCCCACAGCCTGCTGGCAGCCTTGTCTCCTGGTTGCACGCAGGAGCCTGCCGAGGCCCATGTGCCGCCTGATGTCCAAGGCCCCCGCTGGGCTGTTTGGCTGCCTTGCTGCAGGCTGCATGACAGCGAGGCGCACCCCCCTCGTGCCGCTGACTTGCAAGGCCTGCATGCCCTCCAGAAGGTTGCCAAGCCTGTGGAGGGTGAGTGCAGTCTAGCACAGTGATTTGGACAATGATGACTTACTGAGCTATGTCCTCGCAGTGCCAGATTGGAGGAGTGTTTCTTGGACACTGCACGGTCAAGCAATGTTGCCGCAGGGCCAGAGGCCGTGCTCGCCAGGTGCAGCCGGGAGGGGCTCTGGCCGTGAGTCCACTGAGGCTCCAACGCCGCCGCCCTTTCCAGCCATATCGATCCCAAGTACATGTGCAGCACCCCCACTAGGGCACTCCTGCCTATGGCTCACTGTGCTGCGCTGTGCTGCCTGCCTTCTGCAGAGGAGTTGCAGCAGCGCAGGCTGGCCTCCCTGTCGGAGACCCTCCGCTCCCACACCCGCGAGGTCGGCCCCAAGATCTCCACCGGCCGTGCCAGGGACGGCTCCCTGCACCACATCTATGCCCCCAGCAGCCCGCGGGCCGCGGCAGCCGCCTATGAGCAGGATGAAGTGCTACATGACCTGTCGGACGTGGGGCTCAAGCCCACAGTGGTCTTCCACAACCTGACGCCTGCAGAGTGAGTGCTGTTTCTGTGGAACGCGAAGTGAGTGAGTGGGTGAGTGGAGTGGGACTGACGGGTGTCTGGCTGGCTGGCTGGCTGTCCGGGTGGCTGGCTGGAGGGGCTGCTCGCAGAGGCTGGCAATCTGACACAGGCGCTGCACTGACGAAGGCGGTTCAAATAATGATCTGGTGCTGTCGTGGATGTGGTGAAGGTCCAAGGTGGCGGGCGACACTCCTTTTCTTATGGGTGGTGGGCAACAGCAGTAAAGCTAGCAAATACAATACATCAGATAGATTTTGTTCGGAATGCTGCCACTGTGACCGCTGCTGGAAGCTGCACTGCTGCCCATGGCGCAGGCTGTACGAGAAGGCTCTGCAGTACGACCCTGGCACCCATGTCGTGGCCAGCGGCGCCCTCGCCACGCTGTCAGGCGCCAAGACCGGCCGCTCACCCAAGTAAGTTCCCACCCCTGGCTCTTACACTGCGCCAGCCACCCCCTCCTGCAGAGGACCCTTTCCGCGCTGGTTTGCTACCCAACCGTGTCACAGCTGAAAGCCTGTTAGTTACCAACAAGTTGAGGTGTCGCAGGGGCAGGGGCACTTAGGAGGGATTGCCAGTGCCAGCAGCATGTGAGGGTTGGATGCCTGTCCTGCGTTAGGGACAAGCGTGTGGTGCGGGAGCCGGAGTCGGAGGCAGACATCTGGTGGGGCGAGGGGTCCCCCAACTACGAGATGGACGAGAGGACCTTCATCCTCAACCGCGAGCGGGCCGTAGACTACCTCAACATGCTGGAGCGGCTGTATGTGTTTGACGGTGAGCCAGCCAACAGCCGGGTGACCAGCCATGCCGGGGCTCTGGGTTTGTTCGTAGGTGCGGCAACAGAGACCCTTAGCATTCTCACCTCCGTCGCAGCTGCGCCTTGGAGACACCCTCGAAGCTGGAGCGGACCGATTCCTGTGTTGACGGTGAAGTGGTTATCAGGCCACCAGCTGCTGGGTGGGTGACCACCACAAAGTCCTGCAGGCACGTTCCATACACGAGGGAAGGGTGCTGGCGCTGCGCTCCCCTAACCTTATATTCTGCTCTGAGGTGTTGACAAGTGATGGGCTCCACTGGCAGGGCACCAATGAGTCAACCTCCTGCAAACCGAATGTTGGGTTCTGAGCGCCTTGCCACCCATCCGCTGTGCAGGGTTTGCGGGCTGGGACCCAGCAGCGCGGTTCAAGATCCGCGTGGTCTGTGCCCGCCCCTACCATGCGCTGTTCATGCACAACATGCTCATCAGGTGAGCTGGCATGACGCATCGGGCAGGTTGCTTTGGCTCCGCTTAGGCTGTGGTGCTGTGTTCCGTGTGTCTGCTGCGCATGCTGCCGCGAGGCCCACCGGGAACCTTGGTCTGCCATGCGCTGCCAGGGCTGTGATCAGCAGCGGAGATGCCAATCCAGAAGGGGGACGGCTGCTGTGGGCTGTCCTTCAGCATGCGTGTTGCGGAAACAAGCAGCTGCGTTAGACGGTTGCATGTGGGTGCTGTCTCCACTGCCAGCCCAGCAAGGGACTATCACCATGGATGCCCCAGCACTGCCGCCTCCCATGTCGAGCCCCTCACGTGTACCCTTGCTGCCGCGCCGCATAGCCCCGTGCAAGCAAGCAAGCCGACAGCGTTGCCCGCTTGTGAGGTACCGCCTGACCCAGTGCCTGACAGGGGGTGCTCAAAGCCAAAGCAAGCAAGTGTGGCTTGTTATTTGCAGGCCCACCGAGGAGGAGCTGGCTAGCTTTGGGCACCCCCATTTCACCATCCTGAACGCGGGCGCCTTCCCCGCCAACCGCTACACCTCCTACATGACGTCCTCCACATCCATCGACTTGTCCCTCAAGCACCGCGAGATGGTCATCCTGGGCACGCAGTACGCGGGCTGCATGAAGAAGGGAGTGTTCACGGTGGGAGCACGGGGCCGGTGATGGGGCTGGGGGGTGGGTGGGGGGTGGGGGGCTCCCGTGTGCATACCCACGCTTGGTAATGTGGCAGATGCAAACAAGTGCGCAAATCGCGAACAGAGAGGAGGAAGGGGCATACCGGACTTGTTTAACGGGACTGTACATGGGTGGAGCTGTGGCGCGGGCCATGCATGGAGTTGGCATGAGCCAAGCAGAGCGTGTGACCTGCTCATGCACCAGTGCTACCGCCAGGTGCCCAACGGCGAAGCCTTTGTTGCATGATGTGTTGTCCATGGAGCTACATGCCGACTTGCGCACACCAGTGCGGAGCCTTGCTGACCTTGCTTGTCTTCGCCTCTCCTGCCTGCAGCTCATGAACTACTGGCTGCCCAAGATGGGCATCCTCTCGCTTCACTCGGGCTGCAACGAGGGCCCGGGGGGGGACGTCACCCTCTTCTTCGGCCTCTCGGGTGCGCTGTGACTGCCACCGTCAGCTGCCCCCCGTGTCAGCTGCGCAACGGCTCTGGAAAGACTCTTCAGGGTGTGCCTAGGAGGCGTACCGTAGCCCAAGCTTGGGACCTGGGGATAGAGTTCTGACCTGCGAAGCTGGGTGGCCGGGCCCACAGACTCCTTTGGAATACCCCAATGCTAGCCATCTTCACAGTCCTCAGCAAACTGTGTCCCCCTGGTGCCCGGCTCCTGATGCAACTGATCCGGCCAGGGACCGGCGCCCACCCCTGTGCTGCCACTGTGTCTGCAGGCACCGGCAAGACCACGCTGTCTGCCGACCCCAAGCGGCCGCTGATTGGGGACGACGAGCATGGCTGGGGGGACAACGGCGTCTTCAATATCGAGGGCGGCTGCTATGCCAAGGCCATTGGCCTGAAGAAAGTGAGTGTAAGGGGCGGGAGGATGGGAGTCTCTGGGCTGTTGCAGGGGTTGGCAGCATAGGTTACACCCCTCCTGCTGCTGTCAGTGCTGTTGTCGTGGCCCCTTGCTTCTCTCTCTTGCTTCTCTCGGTGTGCCGCCGCCTTTGGTGCTGAGGTTGGGCCAGCCGGGAGTGTGCGGTTGACGGTGGCCGCGAGCCCAGGGTGAGGCGGTGCTGCTGCCGCCATGCGTCCAGCGATTGCGCTTGAGGGTTGGCTCGCGGTATACCTATCCTGCTGCAGGAGAACGAGCCTGACATCTGGGACGCCATCAAGTTTGGGTCAGTGCTGGAGAATGTCATATTCGACGAGGAGACCCGCCTGGTAGACTATGACAACAAGTGAGCCCGGGGGGTGGTGGGTCTGATTTACCGGCTGGTTTTGGAGCGGGGCCCATCGCCGAAGGGTGTGCTTTGGGGTCGTTGCTACAACAATGGGCCTGCTAGCACACCATGGCAGCAGAATCTGATACCTGTGGTGGGCTGGCCCCGGCCCAGCCCGACCGCTCTGTCCCCATCCTGCGTTTATAGTGCCTCAATCCGCATGCATGCGCTGAACCGCCTGCCTCCTTCACACTCCCACTCCCCAAATGTGCGCGATTTCCCCACTCACTGCTGTGCAGCGCCATCACGGAGAACACCCGGGCCTCCTACCCCATCGACTTCATCCAGAACGCCAAGATCCCGTGCGTGGGCGGCCACCCCACCAACATCATCATGCTGTGCTGCGACGCGTTTGGCGTGCTGCCGCCCGTCAGCAGGCTGACCAAGGAGCAGGCCATGTACTACTTTATCAGCGGTGAGCTGTGTGTGTGGGTGGGGGGGGAGGGGGGGGGGGGTCGTTCACGAGGGAGGTTGGTAGACAGCGGCGGGAAGGAGGGCCCACACCTTTGTTCTGGCTATGGTGGGATGGTAGTGCTGAGCATTCTGTCTCATGCAGCGCCTACCTATGCCTGCTGCCATTCTTTCCTTGGTCCTGCATGGCCTCGATGTTCTGTTTGGGATGCCTCCGACAGCCCTGAGTTGACAGGTTGCTGGGCAGCAAACTCGTAAAACCTGCCAACCTCACTGCAATAGTTTTTGTCTGAACTGCATGCAGGCTACACCGCCAAGGTGGCGGGCACCGAGGTGGGCGTGACGGAGCCGGAAGCCACATTCTCCGCCTGCTTCGGCTCGGCCTTCCTCATGTGGCACCCCACCAAGTGAGTGAGCCGCTGAAGTATAGCCAGTCCCGTTTGCAGTGCACTTGCTGCTCCTCTGACCAGCCACCTCGCACGCAACAAGCGTTAGTCCTTACTGCAGGGCCGGGTATGCAACCCCAGCCTTCTGCTGGTCTGGCAGGCCCAAGTTGCCCAGTTGTTGCCAGGATGATGTTTTGCCACGCTGCACCTACCCCATCCTACCTCGCTGCCCCGCTTTGACCAGGTACGCCACCATGCTTGCTGAGAAGATGGTGAAGCACGGCACCCACGCCTGGCTCATCAACACCGGCTGGACGGGCGGCTCGTACGGCACCGGCTACCGCTTCAAACTGCGCCACACTCGAGCCATTGTGGATGCAATACACTCAGGGGAGCTGGCTGCCGCAGAATACACCACGCTGCCCATCTTCAACCTACAGGTGTGGGGACTGCAGGCACCTGAGCGGGGGCCGGGGGGGTGGCGCATTACGTCAACTAGCCTGCCCCTCGTCCCTACACGATGCATGACGAACGGTAGATGAGAGCACTAAACGCTAGCTGCCTGGTGGCGCTTGGCGCCACGTCCTGTGTGTTAGCCAGCCCGCTGACGTTGGTGGTTAGGCAGTGCATTCTACAAAACGTGTGCCGCCCGGCCACAGCGGCGCCCGCCTGTGGTTTTGCATATGTGCCCCTAAGTCGCGCTCTTAGCCTAGCTACCCTGCAAGGCCCATGTCAGCCGGCCGCGGACTATGCCCAGTAGGCACCTGGTGCCCGGCAGTGAACCCATGCCCATCAATCCACCCCACCCTGAAAAGCCCTGTCCTGCGCCGTGCAGTACTCTTCATAGTGCACCAGTGACCCAAAGGAAGGAAGGTCAAGCCCTTTTGCAGGTCCCCAAGTCTGCCACCAATGTGCCCAGCGAGCTGCTGTACCCCGAGAACACCTGGGCAGACAAGGAGGCGTACAGAACGACCCTCACACACCTGGCGGAGCTCTTCAAGACGAACTTCGTCAAGTTCCAGGTGGGCTGGGGGGCGGGGGGGAGGTGTGTGTGTGTGTGAGTGGAGTGGGG
>BBXU01001667.1:0-31720 GCA_001598975.1 Parachlorella kessleri
GGGGGGAGAGGGGCGCGATGCGCGGCTGGCGGCCCTTGCTAGCAACCAATGCACTGCCAACAGCAGAGCGCGTGCGGCGTGTGACTTTAGAGTCTAACAGAAGCTGCAGCAGCGACGGCGGCAGTGCGCTGGCTGCTGGCAGTGCCCCCCAGCGCGCCGTGCAATGAGACAAGGTCTCCCTGCTTCCAAGAATGCTTGAGTGAATGTCAGGCACAGCCCTACAACAGGCCCGCCTCGCTTGCACTCTTAGCCTCTGTGTGTGCTCCCTGAGGCCTTCCGCCTCGTAGCCAGCATGTCAAGTCTGTGTCCCACTCCAGCCTGTATCCTTACAGATGTAGAGGTTCCTGGTCTGTGCAGGATGGCGGAGGGCACCTGTCTGCAGACGAGGCGCACGCTATCTTGGCCGCTGGCCCGGCCCTTTGACATGCATGTGCGAAACCTGCTGCAGCCAAGGTCCAGTGCATGGCCAGAGAGGTGCGGGCATGCTGCGAGAGCCACTGCTTGGGTGGCTGGGAGCGGGAAAGGTGAAGGTTGAAGGGGTGGTGTGAAAAAGGTCGCCACAAGCAGGCCTGCATGGAATTGGTATGGACAGCGCGCATGGGGTCTGCAAGTAACATCTACGTCTGTCATATGCTGGATAATGTATTAGGTATGCCTATCACATTATTTATTAAGGGTGGCAGGCAATGCCATCGGAGAGGAGGGACGGCGATACTGGGCGTCCACCGGCCTGGAGTAAAGGCTGGCTGACAGGGTTGTATGCCATTATGCTCTGTCTTGCCTGAGATATCACATATTGATGGTGGCAGACAGTGCAGTCAGCCACGTTGCGGACGTCAGGGCTGGATGCAGGTCTCAGGTACGCTTGCAGAGGCTGTGCACCCAGCATAGTGCGGGACGCGCCAGCGGCAATGCAAGAATGTGGAAGAAAGAGTTGCTCCTTTCCGGGATTGCAACTCTGGGGGTATGTGTGCCTGGACTGGCCCTCGGGGAACATTTCTCCGGGAGGGAACATGTGTGGCTCATGTTTGTAGTGACCAGCAGTGGCATGCGTTGTGTGGTACATTTTTAGGTAAACTTTAGTAGCATCATTTTGGTATCAACGCCAGGTACACTTTTGGCATCATTATTGTATTGCGCATTGATAACCAGTGCTGAAGCTGGAGGAGCATTGGTGTGACAGGGTTCCAATGCCTGTCTCCTTTTTTGAGCAGTTGATTTAGACCAGTGCGCTTTGCACGCTACCAATGCCTCCCCCGCTTCACAGGCCTTTGTGTGTCAATGGGGGCATGTAGGAAGAGTACAGTATATAGAGTGACAAGCTGAAACGGCTGGAAGCAAGTGGTATGCTGTTGTAACGCACAACCACCCCATTCACCTGCAGACAGGTGTACGTAGTCTGAGCACACATGGGGGAGCGTGCTAGCTACCCTTCACCTCTGCTAGCAAGTCCGTCCATATGGATCTCAGCTTTTGGTAATAGCATGTAGCCTCTTCGTATTATACATTGCCCATTATGCCCAGCTAGCCCACTTGGGGCGCTGCACTATACTGCATCAATGCTGCTTGCGCCACCAACACTCGTCCCACGCCTGCTCTGCCAGAGATATAAAAGTAACATGCTCTGCTAGTCCTGTACGCCCGTGCCTCCTCTCTGACCTGCATTGACTGCCACCTTCACCAAATGCTAACAACCTCCCAGCCTAAAACACACGCACTGCAGGTCTAGCAAGAAAGGACAACTGCTAAGAATACGGCTCTATGCCGCGTACTCGACAACCCATCATCGACCTACTTTCCCCAGTGCTGCATCCGTTCTTGGGTTGGCTGTGAACTCCTGCAAGCCATGCCAAAACGTACATGGTCACACTGCATGTGCCAAGCCATAGCTTGCACGCACAGCCTCTCAACAAATAACAAGCAGGAAGCACATTGACATCATTAAAACAGTCTAGCCCTGCGAGAGGTGCATGCCTGAGCGCAAATTGTTTCCACCACAAAACATGGTGCGGGCTCACTACGCACACATGCAAAATCTCAGGCTGTAGTGCTGGCCATCCCCCACCTGAACTTGTACGATGGTTTTGTCGACCAGCGTTTGCAGTGCCCGTAGATCCTTAATGTAAAGCATGCGAAGGATGGTAGCTGCCAGGTCCGAGGTGGCATCCCCAGTGGAGAAGCCCAGTGGGTACTGCCGCAGGGCTGCCGCTGCTGCAGGCAGCTCTGCCGCCACGCCTCCTGCATGTGACTGCTGCTGTGCTGACTGCTGTAAGCCTAGCGGGTGTCTAGCCATCTCTGTCAGTGCAGGCAGGATTTGCAGCTCTAACACATCTCGCAGCTGCTGCAGCCCAGTTGGTAAGTCCTGCAGACAGAGTCATGCACACTTTGTACTTGCAATTGGCTGGCAGCCCGACGCATGTGCAACCCAGGCCTGGAAGCACGAGTCAATAGCATGCATGGGCACAAGAACTAAAGCAACGTTTGCCTATATGCCTACGACAAAGCCCAGTTTACGCGCCCCATGTGGGCTGAGCCCCACCTCCACTGCTGATTATATCCCACTCCCCCTTCGCCCACCGCACCCTTCGCACCTGCTCTACTGATATCTGCAGCAATTGTAGCAGCTCCCTGATCTGTTGCTGCACTGCATCATCTGCTGCGTCCTCAAGTGGCTGCGGTTCTGACTCTACCCAGGCATCAGGTGACGGTGCCCCTGCCTGTGCCTGCTCTGCTGCTGCAGTCAACTGCTCAGCGCGGTCTTGGTACTCCAACCCCATTGCGTGGCTCAGGAGCCACCGCAGCACTGCAAGTTTACGGTCTGCTGGGACCGGGCACTCCAGGTCTGCCAGGTACTTTGCAAAGGCGGTCTGCCATGCCGCTGGGTCCTCCGCCTGTAGCTGCTTGCGCCCGTCGATGGGGTATTGCCTGATCTTTGTGTTCTCCAGCCAGACAAGCAGGGCACGGAACTGGGCTGGATCACCATGTGCAAAGCCAGCAACCTTGGGGTAGCCCAGGGCCCGCAGCAGGAAGCTGATGCTGTCTATCATGCTGCTTGAATGGGACGTCTGAGTAACAATTGCTGAGCACTTTTGGTTTTGACCCTTGCCTTGCTTTTATCCCAGGTACCAGGGGCGGTACGAGCACCCTAGTTTTGAGTCCTCTTCGGATGATGTGATTGATGCTGTCGAAGCACTTTGTTGTCTGTTCAACCTGAACTTGCGAGTGCTCTCCCGGTCCCTAAGACTGCATGGAGGACTGACCATTACATTCTCATTCTGAGACGCAGTGCTTGACAGCTCAATTCTGTTTTCGAGGCGTGCATTGTCATCTTGCAGTCATGGCAAAGCTGCAGGAGGTCCTCACAAGCCCAGCAAGTTGGGCTGTACTGGGAGCGGCCCTCTTGTTGCCCTTCGCCTGGCCGCTTCTGGCTCTCCTGCTTCCCGTAGCTGCGTTTGCACTGGTGACAAACGGACTATCGAACAACAGGGGCAGCGCGAACGTTGGCGCGCAGGTGGCAGCCCCAACAAAGGCCCAGGTGGGCAGAGTTTGGGTGCATTTCTTCTTGGGTGGTTGCATACTGGTATAACGACTTTTGGGAGACTGTATTAGCCCGCAACCGCAGCGGCTAACCGGGCGCTAGAATCTCCGCGCCTTTGGACGCTTGCCATCCGGCCTCCTCCCCTAGTCAGTTCCTGATGGGCAGGAGAACTCACTCCAACCTGGGAAGGCACCTGCTGGCCTGCATCACCCTTGAGGTGAGCCAGGGAGCAGGATCTGGCAGGAAAGAGCACCAATGCTGGATGACCACAGTTCTTGTGCCTGGCTGCAGCCCTCAAAGCTTGACCCCGAGTTTACAACAAGCACAGTAGTCCCAGTCAACACCAACGGCCCTGCCTCGCCAGGGAAGCAGGCGCCTGGCGCCGTCGGCAAGCTACCTCGGCCGGGTAATGGCGCTGGCGACAGAATTGGCACAGCGCCAGCTGCAGGAGGCGCGGCTATTCTGGCCAAGCTCAAGTGGGTGCAAAGCTCTGTCAGAAGGGTGTAGCTCCATTTCTATCTGCTACAGGTCAGGAAGGAGCAACGCTAAGTGAATACTGCTGCAGGGCTCAGCGGGAGGCCAAGGCATCGCCAGGCGCAAAGCCGGCAGCCAAAGAGGTAGTGGTGGTGTATGGCTCTCAAACGGGCACTGCCCAGGAGATTGCCAGGGGCATCCAGGCTGAGGCGGAGAGCCAGGGGCTAAAAGCCAAGGTACGCCTTAAACTGTTGGGGTGCAGCACCTGGGCCGCATTTTACGCCCGTTTGTGGGCGCTGCTGTAACGAATGTCAATCTGCACTGCTAAAGCTGTGAGGAGGGGGCGTTGTGGGTCGAATCACTTCTTGAGATCAAGACAGCACAGGGAGAGTCTGTACAGCTCTTGCCTGAAAATGGCGAGCTTGAGCCAGTGCCGTGCACAACTCCTTCCCGTGCAGGTGGCCTCCATGAACGAGTTTGGGTTTGAGAACCTCAGTGCCGACAAGTCACCGCTTGTCGTCCTGGTATCCTCATCAACCGGAGATGGAGACCCTCCTGACAACGCCGCCAAGTTCTACATGGCACTGCGTCGCAGGTCTAATGACGACAGCATGCTGCAGGCAAGCGGGGTCACGCCCTTACGTCAAGCGTGTACCGCAGTCTTGGTTCAGTCTTAGTAATGTTCAGTGGTCATCAGAACAACTAGCAAAGCCTTCCAAAACCACCTTCAATTAGCGAGCAAGGCTTAGTGAATGTGTTGATGATGACTGCTTCCGATGAGATGCAGGGCATCCAGTACACGTGCTTGGGCCTTGGGGATTCCAACTATACTCGCTTCTGCCATGTGCCACGCACGCTGCGCAACCGATTCCAGGAGTTGGGCGCTAAGGAGGTAAACCTGGATGGGTATGCAACCCCTCGTTTGTCCAAATGCGAGGTACTTAACCGAGGGGGCTGGGCAACTGTCTGGTCAGTACGATAACTGTGTATTGAGTAGTGAACTACAAAAGTCTTGGATCATACATTGGCCTATCTATCTAAGCTAAGACACCTCCGCCGGGGAGGGACTTGGACATTGTTGCTGGCGAAGTCACTAAGCACGATTGCTGTTGTGCGCAGTTCTACCCATCTGGCGAGTGTGATGAGGTTGATGGCTTGGAAACCGCAGTGGATTTGTGGCTGGATGGGTTTTGGCCTGCCCTGAAGCGAGCAACGAAGGTATGGATCCGCTATTGTGATGTCAGGAAACAGCGATTCAGCTGGAGTTGAGTTGTCTTCTCGGGGCAGCATTAGCTAGCTGTGCAGGCAAGACATCCATTTTCAGTGTAACTCCGACAACTCAGTTACTGGCTGTGTCGCATCGACAAATCAGCTACTGGCTGTGTCGCATCACTGCAGGCGGCTTTTGGTGGGGCACCATCTGGCACAGATGTTGAGGAGCTCAAAGGCGTCCCAGCGTTGCCCAAGTGCCGCGTCCGGGTAGTTATGCATGAGAATAATATGAAAGCAGAAGCCGTGCGCAAGAAGGTGGGCATGTATACCTATTTAGACAACAGAGGTCGCTTTGCTAGGCTTTTATCAAATCTATCTATCCCAGCTAGCATCGTCAAGGTCTCCACAGCCAAGGCTTGTTTGCAGATATAACCCATGGCCGCCAGCAGTGTTGCACCTCGAGCAGTACCTTCCCCTGAGCGCCAACTTCCCATTTGACATTGCAGGAGGCGCAGGGCCCAACTAACGAGGAGCTGGGGTGGAGAGACCCTTCCGGCATGTACAGTGCTGAGCAGCCCTTCTGGGCGCCCGTGAGTGATGCCAAGTACCTCACTACGGAGGATTCAGAGGACCGCAAGGTGCGCGAAAAGTTGATTGGCGGGAGCCCTAAAGCCGTAACTGGGCTAGAAATGTGCACATCTGTCAGCCTGTGAGTCTTACTGTCAGCAACTACAAATCACGAGTGCAACTTGCCCCTGCTAGGTTGGTAACAAGGTCTTTTCACAACCTGATCCTGCAGGTGCTGCACTTGGAGCTAGATGTGTCTGGCAGTGGTATGGCGTACCAGCCTGGAGACTCAATTGGAGTGCTCCCACAGAACTCAGATGCCATGGTGGATGGCCTTCTGCTGAGGCTGGGCTTAGATGGAGACGCAGTCTTCAGTGTTGCCGGAGTAGATGGCAGCAATGGTGTGCAGCTGCTGCCGCACCTCAAATGTCCATGCACCGTGCGGGCCGCGCTCAAGGTGCGCCACAATTGTTGGGTTACACTTTTGATGCAGCGATGTGGAGGCCTATGTCATGGCATTGTTGGAGAGCTTGTTTGATGTTTGAGGTAGGCTAACTTGGGACTGATCATGGTGGAGATAGAACTTTGGATTCAAGACTTTCATGCTTTGCTCTCTTCTATTTTTATGCAGAGGGGTTGCGACCTGACCTCAGTGCCACGCAAGTCACTGTTGCGCCTGCTGGCTGAGCACTGCACTGATGCCAAAGAGAAGTACCGCTTAATGCTACTCTGTTCCAAGGATGGCCGAGAGGCATACACCAAGGTACGGAACAGCTTGGGGTGGCGCTGTGCAGCTTGGTTAAGGGTTCATGCCCGATGATGCGTTTTATAACATTTCGTACTGCTGTATATACGGGCCTGCAACTGCTGGCCAAGTTGTCATATTGCCAAGGCTGTTCCTGCATGGCCTTGCTTTGCAGGAGGTTTTGGAGGGCCGTCCCACGCTGCTGGACCTGCTGGAGGAGTTCCCTTCGTGCAAGGTGGAGCTGGGCCCACTACTGGACGCGCTACCTGCATTGCCGGCCAGGATGTACTCAGTGGCCTGCTCACCGTTGGAGCTCCCCAAGAAGGTAAGGGACTGCTATAGCCTGCATTAAAGGTTCGAATATGGAGGGTCAGGAGCTTGCCAAACTGCCCAAAAATAACTTAACGCTGAGGTGCATGTCTTCATTTGCGTTTCTTCATTCCCCAGGCAGTCAGGCAATAATCTGCACCAGGGTCCTTGCTCTGCGCGGTGGAGCACTTGCTCATACCTGTACGACACTGATGGTGGCTGCCACACACCCCTCTTAGGTACAAATGGCCTTCACAGTTGTGCACTATGAGACCAAGTACGGGGCCAAGGATGGTGTCGCCACAGGCTGGCTGGAGAAGCTGGTCCAGCCAATCACCTCAGGCGAAGAGTCTGCCGGCTTTGCTGGCCTGCGTGTGCCAATCTTCCTGCGCAGGTGTGGGCTTGCAAGGTTCCTGTCAATGGCAAGAGCATTGTCAGAAGCAACTCTATCTATGCAAGGATTCTGGACAGAGTGTTGCTATTGGTAGGCCTGCGGCCTCCCCGCCTTCTGCAATGACTATGCTGCCTCGTGGTGTTAGTGCCTATAGCTCACTTCACACATGTGCAGCGGTGGCGACTTCAAGCCGCCTGAGACTTTGGAGGCACCGGTGGTGATGATAGGCCCTGGCACAGGCGTGGCGCCCTTCCGAGGCTTCCTGCAGCATCGCAAGGCTCAGCTGGCTGGCGGCGACAGCAATGCTGCCGGGGAGGCCTGGTTGTTCTTTGGGTGCCGGCGTGACGACCAGGACTACCTGTACGGAGAGGACTGGACGGTAAGTAGAACCTCCCCCTGGATTGTGGCCTTCATTTGAACTGTGCTTCCTGTTAACGGTGCGATGCATGGCTGCCTGTAGAGGTCAGTGGTGCGGCGTCTGGCCCAAACTCGCTGCCTGGTCGTTATGTTAGGACTAAGGCTGGTTGTGGATGAAGTGCCTTGGCTTGGGATACGGCTCAGTTCAATGGGATTTGTTGAATGTTGACTATTGCACTTGCTTGTCCTGCAGGCCTTCCAGGTGCAAGGCGTGCTTTCCAAGTTCTTTGTGGCATTCTCGAGAGCGCAGGAGCAGAAGCTTTATGTGCAGCACCTGATGAAGGTATGTCAACTGCTTGCCGTCATGATGTTGCGAGCAGATGTTGTGCAAGGATGGTGACATGCTGCATGTTGCATAAAATATGCCGCTTCCATGCCGTCACCTGCTTGGCCTCAGCACTGATGACGGCTATACAAACTATAATCAACCTCTCACTGTAGCAAGAGTGTGGCATACTAACTGACTATAAAACATTACTCGTTGGGTACTGCAGGAGCACAGTGCGGATCTTTTTGACCTGCTGGTCAACCGTGAGGCCTACATCTTTGTCTGTGGCGACGGCATGAACATGGCCAAGGACGTGCAGGCCTGCTTGACAGGCATCATTAGGGAGGGCGGAGGGCTATCAGAGGGCGAGGCAGCGGAGGTGCTGGCAGAAATGGCAAGACAGAAGCGCTATGTGCGAGACATCTGGAGCTGAATGCGTTGACTTGATAGAGCTGGGGACAGGGTAGAGGGTGGCAGATCGGCCTTCCTAGGTAGCAGACAAGTGGCTTCTGATCTTTGGAAAATGGGTTCGTATGTGGCAGCAGCCCCTTTGACCAATTACTAGGTCTGCTTAGCCTGGAAAAGGTATCGCTGTGAAGTGCAGGTTAGAAATGTCAGTTGCAGGGCAAGGTCAAGTGGGTCAGTCGGCTGTGTTGATAGGTTGAGGACATATTGGCTGGATGGATTGAGTTTTGTACCTGACGACAGGGGACGTGAACAGATGCCTGAAACCCTTCTCTTCTGCTGTCTGCTTATGCGGTTGGTCCTACTTCACTTTCGGTGCACTGTTTTGCCGGCTTTCTGATTATGATTATCCCTTATGTATGGCTGTAAAAGTGTCTCCTCATGTGATAACCGTGCCTCATCTACCAGGAGATTCAGGGAGCAGCAGCGCCATATCATTAAGTCATTCAGGAGTTGCATCACAGTACCTCCTAAGCATTAAAGTGCCACCCATTTCAGCGCTACTTGCAATAGATGTGATGTATACAGCCACTCCTCCAAGCCACCAAGGCCGTGGTTCAGCATCAGGGCATTCTCCTGCTGGTAGAGCCAGTAGTCAGTCAAGGCCAGCCCTCAGACGTTCCCTGCCAATTTCTTAGCCACAACAAAGACGGCATAGCGATCTCTGCCCTGGCCGATCGTAATGTCGAAATCGCACCTCCCCTCTGGGCTGCCCCCACATATCTCATGTGCAATCTGAGCCCGGGTTATAGCCTGCTCCAACTGCCAGCCCGCCTTTGCCAGCCTCTGCAAGGAGGACACGCAGCATAGGATCTGCATGCTATGTAAGCGGACAGGGGTTGCTGACATCAAGCCAGAGCTTCTGTGGGAGCTGCCAAGCACAGGACGGCGTTCCAGTCGCTGTGTACAAATGGAACAACACGCTGCAGAGAAGCTGCCCTTTCACCCATCACACCAAGCTGTCAATCAGTGTCAAAATCCATCACAAACCCCCGCTCCTGGGAGTCAACTCATAATCTCCCAGGAGCGCATGGCAGACAAGCCACGTACGACTTCTCCTGACATGCATATGTCTCAGACCAGGAGTCAGGCTTGCCTGTGTCGGGTCCAGGGGGAACCCAGAGTACCAGGTCCTCATGAGCTCCATTGAGAATGGTGGGTAGTCCACGTCGCCCTGCTGCAGCAGCTGGAGCAGCTCCTCACCAGTTTGGTGCACTACCAGGGTGCTACCCTGGCTGGAGGACTCTGCAAGGAGTGGGCAAGTGCAGGCATTGAAGTATTGAAGGCTGGGCCCGGCTAGGAGGTCCCAATGCCACTGCACTGCACGTGGCGATCGTATTGTTTGGCGAGCATGCACAGCTAAGTTGGGAGATATCATACACGTCCAAAAGCATTGTCCTGTACAGCAACACTGCAGTAGGTAGTCTGAACACAGCCCATCTCTGCACTCTTCCGCACCAGCTTCTATTGGGGCAATGGGGACATATTTCAGGAGAAAATACAGTGCAGCCCACACGTGCTGCAAGAACACGCATTAGGCATAGCACCATGGCGCCTACCTGCCATCTCCTGCAGCAGCGCATCCACCTCCTGCTGCGTCAGGTACATCAGCAGCCCCTCCGCCACCCACACAGTGGGCAGTGAGGGGTCGAACCCGGCCGCCTGCAGCCTCTGGGACCACCCAGGCGAGCACAGGTCTGCCTCTAAAGCTGTCCATGACTTGGCCCTGCACGGCAGCACAAGCTGTGGACCTTTAGTGACTGCCACCAGAGCAGCTCCTGACGGCTCCAGCCACTTGGGAGAAGAAAGACTCCGTCCACAAGTGCTTGTCACGAGGAGTTATCACAGCAGGCCAGCACCAGCAGCTGTGGGCCACCGAGTTTGGTGTCAGTGAACAGCTGTCCATTAAAGTGTTTCCTTGCCACGTCCACAGCTACAAGGTGCCGGGCAGTTGATGCAGTTTGGGGAGCACTGTGTCGTCAGGGCAGTTTCAAGTTCGAGTATCCGCTCCTGACTACCCACTTGAGAGGAAAGGCTGTTACGACTTTGCCTTCGCCTGCAGCTGCTGGTGGCTGCCCACGTCGGCTGAACTGTACCCCAAGCTGCTGGAGGGCCCGCTGCTTGGCACTCAACACGTCTTCCCTATCAATCTCATACCAGTGCACACCTGCAGAGCACACCACCGACACGCGTTCGCAGCTGGTTTCTGCCGCTGGGCCACCTGTAAAACCCGGGGTGCGTGCTTGTCACCCAAGCCAATTCGTTTTAACGCAAATGTACCATTGCACCTCTTTGCAGAGGAGCGATGGCAAACAGCCACTGGGAGTAGTGTATATGCATGCTCAGCAGCACCTGAAGGCAGATCTAGCCTCCACGGCCGGGTATCCATTCCGCTCCCCAGCACCACCACATTCTGGTGGGAGCGCCTATCCGCCACAGCAGCCTTCTCCACCACCGGCCTTATCGCAGGGCTGCTCCCCAGCTGGGTGGTGCTGCGGGTGCTGCCAGCTGCTGAGCCTGCCTGGGACGGGTTCAGCGCCTCAAGAATCTGCTGGTCAAACCACCACACCCTGCAGTTTGCAGGTGTCACGTCGATGCGTAGTTGGTCATGTAGGCCCATATCTGGGAGATCTATAATGTGTAATACAGATCATTAGTCACAGTGGTGGGCAAGACAGCCAAGGCGCTTCGCCCAGCATGGATGCTCCAGCAACTGTGGGCACGATCCACCTGCTTGCCACGTTGCTAATCTGGTACTGGCGGCGCCAGGGAGCCATGCTCGTATCCCCTTCGTACTTCTGCAGACAAGGTTGTAGGGCAAGGCCTTGCCAATGAAACAGAGCTTCATCTGCCAGCACTCCGCAACTGCCAACTTTCCCACCGCGGCATGCCATGGACAAGCTGCTGCTGCTGCCAGGGGTCCTCACCGAGGCATTCTGCAGGGCTTCTTGAAAGGCTGCCTGCCCAGCAAGCGCAGCCGCAAAGGGATCAGTGAAGAGGTGGTCTTCTTGCAGCGTCTCCACTGCCCTCCAAGCTGGTGCAGCAAAGGGATACAAGCGTTGTCGCTGGGTAGGGCTAGGTCAGTGGACTGTGTCAGGCGAGTGTCAAGCTACTTCAGGATACCGCAGGTTGGTCTTTGTATTTGATGACATGCAGTTACTGCAGGTGCACGGTGCAGCTATGTCGCAACATACCAGCGATGACTCGAGAAGAGTGTGAAACAACGCCCGTCAGTCCATCAAAGGCGCCTCGCTTCTTCTTCTCCAGCCATTGCCTAAGCCTTCTGCCTAGGGTAAGCCCAAACCCGAACGCCAAAGCACTGATCAAGGGGAGGTGTCTCATCTTCCTTGGCTCCAGTCTGTTGTGTAGCTTGGGGAAACCTGATTAACCACCCAGCACTACTTGGGCCGCGCGCCAAATAGCCTTTCCGCGAGCATGCCCAGCATGGGTCACCCCCAAACCCATCCCACACCATCCCACTGATCCCCTGTCGTTTGCTGGCTGGTTCTGCACACATTGTCGGATATCGGACAAGAAGGCTGGGCGCCCAGCTCAGCAAAAACTAAATAGTCAGGCTCGCAGCAATGGTGTTCATCACAGTCTTGGTGCTTGTTGCAAAGGCGCTCCTCGACAGAATAAGGGGCAGAAGCAAGAAGTACGATGGACTGCTCTCCATAGTATCATTTTCGTCAAGGCTCATTGCAGGTACGCTTCAGTCTGTAGACTCATGTAAGGACCATACCACTGAGGAGCTTTGGTGCCACGATGGCTCAGGCACCCAGTAGGGCACCACATGTTATGCAGCTGCGAGGGCAGTGGAGACTAGAGAACAGTACTCCCTCATTAATGACCCACTAGCAGAGGCGCTAGCCGGGCCCAAAGCCACACAACGGTCCCTTCAACGTTCCCAGGTGCGCACGTGTTGTTATAGGTGAAGGGGTGTTGGTCCTTCCGTCTGTGAAGTCACATGCTCCCCGGCTACTTCAGCAGGCTTGAACTGCCTGCTGCTTCAGCTGCTGCTTGGGCCGGAAGACTTTGTCTGCTGAGGCTGTTAGAAGGGCAGCGGGACGGTGTCAGGCTCATTGAAAGCTACCTCTCCCGTTCACCTGGAGTGCAGAAATCGCCTGCTGGCAGCCAGCGCAAGAACAAGGTCGGCATCATGGCGATCCGCACACGGTGGTTCGATGACCAAATCCTGGCAGCATTGGGGGTGTCTGTATCCCTTGCTATCCCCGGTGCTCTGCTGGCCAGCACACCAGCGCAGCAGGATTCTTCTGCTGAAGCAGCGCAGGACTTCACGGCAGGCAGCAGCGCTGAGGCAGGCCCAGGGGAAGGAACTGTTCCTGGCACCGCCGCTGCAGCTGCTTTGGCAGAAGAGGCAACGACCACAGACAATGGCCCCTTTGTCTTCAGCCGCCCTGAGCAGGGCCAGGCCGGGAGTCCCACACCATGCCAAGTCGTGCTGCTAGGGGCGGGCATGGACTCTCGGCCGTGGCGACTACCGCTGCCTGCAGGTGGGGCCAGGGCCCTACTGCTGATGTGTTGAACCTGGGAGCCTTTTCGAATCATGGGTCAACATGGATGCGAGGCATGAGGCTCGGCGGACGTTTGCAGGGGCAGTTGCAAAGCTTACTGAGAGGACTGTGCAGGGCAGCTTCAGAGAGGAGGACGTGTGGGTCTGCTGTCTCCAGCTGAAACTCTTTGCGATCAGCGATCACTCTGCGGGGAACCCTGGATATGGCCCTTGAACGACGTAATAGGGTGGCTGGGTAAGCAGCCTGCCCTGTTCCGGCCCACTGGCAAACTGGGGTGTGGTGCGGGATCTAGTCCTTTGTCCGATTTCCTTGGTGCAGGGGTCCGCTGGTTTGAAGTGGACCGTCAGGATGTGCTGAGTGCAAAGGAGGCCTTGCTAGGCAGCCTGGGGGCCGAGCTGGGCAGCGTCACCGCCAGCAACGGCAACGGTGGTAACCGGATCCAGGCTGGAGGAGTGACTGCTGGTGGCACAGACACGGACACCAATGGCAGCCTTGCCAGGACCACTGACAGAGGAGGTGTTAGGGGCAGCGGCAGCAGCAGCAGCCAGAAGGATTACAAGTACCCCCTGCGGGCCTCCTTTTGGTCAGGGGTGGCTTGTGACCTGTGCTCCCTTGGGTGGACGCAGAGCTTGCAGGCAGCCGGGTTTGACCCCTCGCTGCCCACTGTGTGGGTGGCGGAGGGGCTGCTGATGTACCTGACGCAGCAGGAGGTGGAGGCCCTGCTAGATGAGGTGGCAGGTGGGTGGGCGGCAGGGGAAGGCATGCCGGTGTGGCAACCAGGGGCTGCAGCTACTCACTGGCAGTGCAGGGGCCACCATGGTCACACACATGATCTATCAGCGACGGCATCGCGGTCCCCCAATGTATGTAATGAACACCGCGTAATGCTTGGAAAGGCGCCAAGTCAGCTTTGGACATGTGTCAGCTCTTGCCTACACCTGGACTTCCTGGCTGAAGCCTGGCATAGTCCTCACCCTCCCTGCAGGTGCCTCAGCACCTGGCAGCCTGCTGGTAGCGATGAGCGTGACTGACGCTGTGATTGCGGACATCGAGCGCAATGGGTCCTCCTCAGAGCTCATCCGCACGTGGAAGTTTGGCTGCCCAGCTGATCCACGACAGGTAAGGTGGAAGCCCCTGGCGAATGTTGGGCGTGGCTGCCTACTAAACCCTTGCCTAGTAGGGTGCAGGGACTGGCGTTTCTTGTCTGGAGGCCGGTTATGCCCTGGACAAGGGTGTGCACGGCAGCAATAGAAATGCAGGGTCAGATGGTGGTTACAGCAGGCCAACCAGCAGCATGGTTCGGCTCTCTGTGGTGGTTCATGGTGGGAACCAAGGGGTCCTTGGAGGGGGCTGGGCATCCCTGGGTCAAGTCCAAACCCGTCATTGCCGGCTTTAGTGACATGTGGTGCTGTAAGTTTGGAGAAAGGTAAACATACATGGCAAGCCTTGACTTGCGGCGTAGCCCCTGCCATCAAGGGGCCTGTGCAAGTAGCTGCTTCAGTGTTGACCAGAGCAGCGTGTCATGCCGGTCCCCATATGATACAATGTATAGTGCGTTTCTCCCTATTGCAGTTTTTGACTGAGCATGGCTGGCACCTGGAGCTTGCCCTTACCCGCGGCCAGATGGGGCGACGCCTGCGCCTTAACCCTGGCCTCTGCACTTTTGCCTTTGACAGCGGCGATACCATTGAGGCTCGCAGCCTATTCTTTACAGCCAGTGTGGGAGTTGCCTAGAGCTTCTGGCTTCATCCTTTTAGCTTGCAAAGAAGCCTGGATGAGTTGCAAGTGGTGGATGGCCGCCTTCAGTGATATAACAGTAGTGGAGAGTAGTTGGTATTGGAGACAGGGCACATGGGAATTTTCGGCTCTTGGTTGTCAGTACCTTTGCCCGGTGACTTGGCATGCCAGCCTCCTTCACCGACCCAGCTGTCCTAAGGAATAGGCAGACTTATGATCCAGGACGTGCCCAAAGTTGACCTGCCCCTCACTGCAGTACACTGGCCATGATGTGGCACCTCCTCGCACTGAGAGTGTGGCACTGTGCCACAATGCTTGTTTCGGGCAGAGAACTACTACTAGCAGATCAGAACCAGGCAACACCCAAGAGCATTCTTGCATCCAGGCCTACCAGTACCACACCAGTACTTCTCTCTGTTCGCGATATCTGCCACCCACACCAAGTTGCAAAGATCGACAGATCGAAAACAGGGTGCTCAGCGTGCTGACCGACTGGTGCTGGCGCCATGTTGGGACCTTGCCTATGCCACCTACAGCTTTCATCCCATTCTGACATGCGCTACCAAGTTGATAATACTATTGGCTCAATAGCCTGTCCTGTCCGCCAAGCTGAGCTGTTGATCAGGGAGTCTTGCACCATGGACTTTAAGGGGCAGGTGCGTTGTGAGTTGTCACCTTGTTGCGCTTGTGGGACCGTGCAACCCTTGCAAGACGTATCACTGCTTCGCCTGCCCTTGCAGAAGCTGTCAGAGCAGGTATATATGACGGCCATCTCCGTCTACGCGGTGGTGGCCTTCCTTACCGGCTACCTGCAGCAGAACTTCAACCTCATGATGACGATCTTTGGCGCGGGGGTGGGGCTGGCGTGTCTTTTATCAGTGCCAGACTGGGGCTGGTATAACAAGCACCCTCTACAGTGGCAGCCACCCCAGCGCAAGGCAGTCGAGCAGCCGGCAGTGCCCAAGGGCAGGCGGAAAAAGGAGGCGGCATGGAAGAACTTCTGGAACCTGTTTTGAGCTGTTGTGGTCAACCTTCGAGTGTGGGGTTGTGGTTGCTGCTGCTTGTTTTTCCAGCTGCCGCCACGGGGATGTGTTCGTTTAAAGTTGCTGGTCCGCACACCTTGTTGCACAAGGAAAGCTATACATTCTGCTGCCAGCCTTCCAAGCATTGAAGCCCGTCCCTGCAGCACCACAGTAATTATCAGACTTTTCTGACAGCACCTGGGGCCTCGCCTCTCACTCTCCAGCGTTACATAGCTGACTACAAACTGAGCACAAAGGCGTCCAGCGCCTTATGAAGCCTGGGGCCCAGTCGCTGAGCAATGTCCACCATATCCTGCAGCAAGCACGGGGGCACAGGCTCACTCGTAGCTTCAACCACTCCCGCAGCATCTGGAGCAGTGGGTGTGCCAATGTCGCCGAGCCCTGGCCTGGAGTTTTGCCTTTCACTCCAGCGTACAATATCACGCTCCATGCTCGAATCCATGAGCTCACCCCACTGTGATGCACAAGGGCGGCGACAACCATGCATGTGCACATAATGCACGTGCTCGTATGCAAGCTTAGACACGCACCAGGAGTATGGCTGGGTCAAGAGCCTGCTGCCGCCGTTTTGTGAGGCCACAGACACGCCCTGAGCTATCCACAGCAACCTGCGGCAGCCAATGCTGTGGCTCGCTGACAGAGCAGAGGCACTCGCTAGCAAAGCAAAAGCTGACACCATAGCCCATACACAGCGCCATGCCACCCCAGCTTATGCTATACCACACCTCACACTACTGGACCTACCGCCAGTGAGAAAAGCACGCTCGCAATCAGGGCGGCACGCTGAAGGGCTAAGCTGGATGTGTCCATCACCACTATGCTCTGCTGTCGTCCCAGAGAGGCTGGAAGCAAGGAGTGGCAGGTGCAGCACTGGCTTCCCACAGAAGCATAGCAAGTTCCTCCGCAAGAGCGTTGCCCAGGCTGTACCGAAAACAAAGCGACCTGAGGTTCACAGCCAGCACCCGAGAGCAGACACGTGCCTGTAGCGCCGCAGAGCTACACAGCTCCTCTGCTGCTGTTGGGTCCACAGCGCATGAGCGGCCTATCTGCAGCAGGGGCGGATTGACACCTGTCAGATAAAGACAAGCTTTGCCAGGGTCCAGGTGCCCTGGCAGGCGTGAGGAGTAGGATGCAGGGGTGGCGGACTGCTGGAGGCCAGGCATACGCACTTTCAATGGCTGGTGCTGGTTACAAACCCCGTCGAGCGATTGCCAACTGAGCCTTCTGCACCCACGTGACACACACCTGTGACACAGTAACTATAACTGGCACGCTCTGCACATTGAGCCTGCTGCACGCTGCTGGGTCGTCGTCAACCTCGTAGTCAGGCTCGTCTGTTGGGTCTTCCCCAGGGGTAACCTCCACCTGTCAGCGGGGTTTAGTTGCGCAGCCCAGTTGCTTCCACACCGCATGCTTCTGCCCACGCTTTAGTCTGCATAGCGGGCCTGCCTGTGCCGGTAGCTCTGCATGTGTGGCATCCCGCTGCGCCGGCATTCCCATGCGAGCTGCCACCCTTTACAGATGACCTTGCACACCGGCCAAGGCCAGAGCTGCAAGCCTCTGACTCTAATGGCCCCTTGCAGCATTGCCAGCCCACCCCCACCTGGCACATGGTCCCTATACTGCACCCACATGCCGCCCGGCCAGTTGGCCTTACCATCCCACACACCTTGGGTATCCGTGTGTCAGCCAGGGCTGCCTTGGCTGCTAGCGAGAGAGCGTCCAGCACGTTGCCATCAATGTTGAGAACGAGGGCATCCACATAGAGCACCCAGCAAGTCTTGCCGGCCACTATTGATAGCTGCGATAGGTCTACACCACCCCCTGCAAGGGCCAGGAGGTCAGGTGCTTGTTTTGCATGTGGCCAAGGGACTCCAGGAAACCACACGCCGTCATTGAGACTTACCAACAGCAGCAGACTAGGTTTGACAGTGCAAAAAGCACACTGAGGACAGCTCACTTCTGGACTAGGCAGACAAGCTTGAGCCATACCAAGTGCCTTCATGATCACCACGGTTGGCGTGGAATCGTACCTCTACCAGTGGGCCCAGGGTAGAGAGCTCGTTCCAGTGACCGAGTGAGCTCAGCCCCTAGTTCTTCTCCTCCTCTGCCCTGCACACAGACCAGATCTGCAGTTGTACGACGCTGCTGGCCTCAGCTTCCTCTTAGGATATTGCTGAAAAAACTACCACCAGGGGCTCTATTGACTACATGCACACAGCAAGAACCTGGACCCCCCGCTTTCCCCCTCCACCCACCTCCCCGCCTCGCCTGGATGAGGCATTGGTCACTGCAGCCCAGATTCAAGGCAGCACTGCCATACGTCCCACTATTTGAGCAAGCTCAAATGGGTGTGGAGCCAGGGCTTTGCTGCAAAGCTTACATGGTGGGCCTGATGCACCCTGTACTGTGTCTATGGCTGTCCGCTCACCGCCCTAACCCTCCAGCAGAAGTAAACTCGCTACCCAGTACCCCCTAGCTCCGACCAACTCAGCAGCACAGCCTACCTGAAACGCAGAGCTAGCCACTGGCGAGCATTCCACAGAGAAGGCCAGTCTGCCGCAGTCCAGCATGTCAGGGTCTGGGCTGCCTATTTCAACCTGCACTTGGACGACAGCAGCTAAGCTTTACCAGGGTGCCTGCTGAGAGGAGTACAGCCGCAACCTAGAGCCCCCCACAGGACGCTCAGTTCTGCCACGATGCCTTACAAGGTCCAGGAGACGTATCTTTTCCACAAGACTGACCTTCACGCCCACTATCACGTCTGTGTTGCCCAGCCTAAGCCGGGCTGAGCCGCTGGCTTGGGCGATGACGCCCAGCTGCAGCTCTATCGCCCTGAAGTCTTCTTTCTTGCGACCATCGTTCCTCATATCAGCCTCGACTCCCTGAGTGATATACTCCACCTCGGCTGCGCCGAGAGCCATTGTGAAATGCAACCGGTGATGGCCGGAACCTTACTAAACTGACGATGTAAATTTGCAAGTATAACATGCATACGTATTCCAGATAGAAGAGTGCATGGCATGCTTGCAAGTTTGCAGCACTGGTATCGGATACCCAGTGATCAGAAGGACTCCTGATGGACCTTCCTAAACGAGCCGGAGGAAACGCAAGAGTGCTTGGGTGCGTTCTTCTTTTTCCATGTATGGGGCACTGGGTCGGATGAGGTGCGGGCTCCACTCGGGCACAGTTGCCCAGCTTGTCAGCCTGCGGCACTTCCAACCTCTGGCAAGCGCCAGCACCACACAGGTCGTGTATGAGACCACCTGGACCAATCCAAAGAAATGTGTAAGCTGAAGGCCCGCCACACTCGAGTGCACTTGGTAAAAACCAGTAGGGCTGCAGTTGTGCGTGCAGGTGGCTGAGCATGCCTTCAAGGTTTCGCCTACAGACCTTTCCAGCAAGGTATGCCTTTTTGAGATGATCTACAAGAGTTTTCCTGTTCTTCCAGTCTCGTTCTTCTAGCACCTGTAAGGCAGTGAGCGTATACCAGGGTGCTCCTCGTGCACCCTTTTGCCATACTGATGACCTGTATCTGCCATGCAGGGCAAACTGCGCTTGGATGCGTACCTTGCCAACAAGCTACCCCAGGCCAGCAGGGCGCGGCTGCAGGCCTCCATTAGGGAGGGCTTGGTAACTGTGAACGGCCGGCCGCAGCCCAAGGCAGCCTATGCAGTGCGGCCTGGTGACGTGGTGGGCTGCAGTATCGTGTCTCCGCCTCCCTTAGAGGCCTCTCCAGAAGAGCTGCCGCTGGATATAGTATATGAGGATGAGCACCTGATAGTGGTAAACAAGGTGTGGCCTGAAGGCTTTGTTATGCTGCGCATACAATTCGTGGCTCCTTGCATGTCCGCCTTGAAGTGATTGCTGGGTTTATCAGCCTACTGCTTGACGTTGGCACCAGGGCAAACACATCACCCTGCAAGGTATGCACTCCCCTCTGGTGCAAGGCGGCTCGTGAGTCATCCCTAAAGTGGTTTGATTTGCAGGCAGCAGACATGGTAATGCACCCTTCTCCTGGCCATTATACGGGCACCCTAGTGAATGCACTTCTGCACCACTGTGGCCTCCCAGCCATGCGGCTGCGCAGCGGCCAGGCGGCTCCGCTATCTCTTGGCGGGTCAGCAGGCTTAGGGAACGTCCAAGAGGAAAGCCAGCCTCACAATAGCAGCAGCACCTGTGGAAATGGAGAGGCAGCCTTACTCCTGGATGACACAGAGGATGACTACGGCAGTGGAGAGGGTGTTAGTGACGACGACGCAGACGGGAGCCTGCTCTTGTCCTTTGTCCCGGCAGCGGCGGCAGCAGCAGCAGGGGGGGCGCCATCAAGCAGCCAAGCCCCAGCGCTTGCCACAATCCGGCCGGGGATAGTGCACCGGTTGGACAAGGGCACCACAGGGCTGCTGGTGGTGGCAAAAGACGATGCCACGCACCTGGGCCTTGCAGCCCAGTTTAAGGAGAGGAGTGTGCAGCGAGCCTACTGGGCCATCACGGTGAGACGCTCATTTGCTTCGACGAGCCTTCCCTGGGTATATACCTGGCTTGCTTGTCATTATCTTGCATGGTGACAGCAGCACGGATGGCCGGAGAGCTTCTTTCTGAGGCATTTTAGGAGGATTTATATGTCCATACATTCAAGGGCAGGAGGGGCCTGAGTTGGATGGAGCCAGTCAACTTCAGGGCATACAGGGAGGTCAAGGGAGGCAATGCCAGCGGAGCGAAGCATGCATTGTGACTCATCCTGTGATGGCGTGTTTTGTCACCATGTACCCTCCGGTGACGCAATCTTGTCTGCTGTTCACCGGCCTCGTCTGATCCCTTAAGTCTTGTTGGCAGGTTGGCATACCCTCCCCAAGTGAGGGGCGGGTGGCCACTAACGTAGGCAGAGACCTTCGAGACCGCAAGAAGATGGCTGCCTTTGCCTACGGGTCGGCAAGGTTGGTGCCGCTGCCGAGTAGCTCTGCTTGCACAGATGCTGTCTGTATGTTCAATGTGGGGACACTGTATACCTTGTGGAGGATTGGGCCGGGAGGTGGGTGGGTTAATGAAGGGGTTGGCAGCACAGCCCAGGTAGTGCGCTAGCAAAGCTGAGCCGAACAGCCTCAGCAACTACTTAAACCATAGCTCTAATGCGCATCGGGACTTTGCAATTTGTGCCTTCATGCCACATGCTGCCAAGCATGCTGTGTCACACGTATTACACTACCTCCCGTGCAGGGGCCGCACGGCCGCCAGCAACTACTCCGTGCTGCAGCTGCTGGCGGCTGGTGGCGCAGCGCTGGTTCAGTGGCGCCTGGAGACAGGCCGCACGCACCAGATCCGGGTGCACTCCCGCCACCTAGGCCACCCGCTGCTGGGTGATGAGGTCTATGGCGGCGGCGCCGCGGCCGCGGCCGCGGCCATCGCGGCGCGCAGCAACGGCAGCGGTGCTGGCGACAGCGCCCGCCGGGCCGTGGCGGCGCAGCAAGTGGCTGCTGCGCTGGGACGCCCAGCATTGCACGCGAAGACGCTGGGGTTTACGCACCCGGTCACAAGGCAGCGGCTGTTGTTTGACTCGGAAGTGCCACCAGACTTCCAGTGTGCGCTGGAGGCGCTGCTGCAGCCCCCTTTCTAACTATGAATTTGAACTGCTGGTTCCAAAGAAACCGCCAAGAGACAGCAGGGCACCAGATCGGTGTAAGGCTTGCTGATTTATCAGTTACCCGGGCTGCAGTCGCCTTCTGAGGCGCGTTAGGTGCCGTCATGGGCACATGTGACAAATTGAAGACGGGGTAGAGATTGGGGCAGCTTTCTTGCGTGTCTCCAGTCGCTGTCCTCGCTCGCCCTTAGGTAGCTGCTTCCCAAGTTCACAAACCTCTGAACCATGTTACTGCTGCCACAGCTGCCCCGTGCAACATCATATCACCACTGTTTCAAGCGCGCACAACTTTGATGGATAGCCTGCAATTTCAACAACGGCTGCGAACCAAGCATGCACAGGGAATGAAAAGGGAAACAGTACAAAGGGAATAAAACAATGCAATACCAGTACATACGGCAAGAAAGTCCAGCTGACCAACAAGCAGAGAGATCAGAAAGAAGCACATAGGAAGCATGCCTTGCACAGTAGGGCAGGTCTTGGTGGGAAAGCATGCACATGGGCCTCACCCAGCCACAGGCAACAGTCCAACCCCGAGCAACCCTTGCATCCAGCCCTGTAAGTACAGTCCACCCCTTCCTCTCCACTGTTCGCACAGCCTGCCAGCAGTACCAGAAACACACATGCAACCCAAGAGGCGACCTGGGAGCTATTTATCACAACCTGGGGCTCAATGTCCATGAAACAATGGCACGGAACACAGGAAACACTCCTCCCTTCATGACTCGACAGCCGGCATGGATAAGCACCGAACCTCAGGGTACAACATCTCCAAAACAGGTACTGGTGTACAACACACAAACCGCTGGAGACACTCAACCCCTAGAGTGGGACACTGCCAGCGTTCGGCGAGGTACATGTCACAGCTGCAGTCACACATGACTGCCTGCGCTTCCATCAGCTGCAACTGACACACTTCGCCAGCTTCCACGTCACTCCCTCCCCTGCCCCGCACCCAAACCACCCACACAGCTCCTGCCAACCTTTCGCTGTCACACTGTCCCCCACATGGAGTCTCAATCTGTTCTTGGCCTGTTACGGTCCAATATAAACTTTTCTTCTCGTGCGACTGCTCTGCTCCACCCCTCAACCGCGCCAACGGGGCCACCTGCTGCCCACTGTGCTCCACAATTTCCTCTTTCAGGGCCTGGGCCCATCTACATATCATACCCCGCTGACTTGTCGTCGTCGACTGCTTGCTTGTCACTCCTCCATTGCCTCTGGCCCGTCTGCGGCCTCATTAAGCTCCTCTATCAGCACCCGGGGCCGCCCTACGCTGTCGCTGGACGAAGTGCTGGCGTCTGCAACCCAGGCAGCAGGGGGACACAAACAGGGTCAGGCCCCTTCCAACTCCCCAAACATGCATACACACACCTCAAGTGCTTCAGGAAAGGGGCGCACAGTATGGCAGTATCACACAGGTACTGCTTACATGCCGGGCCCGGGCTCGGGCTGGTGAGCGGCATGCAATCCAAGCAGGAGCTTGCTATACACACTAAGGAACGCCCCTAGCGGCGCCCCTGGCAGGGGACACTCATGGTCCACCCAGGGTGACCAAGCACACGCGGGGTACACAACACGCCTCATGCAACACCCAGCGGCCCCTTAGCACACCTGGCAGGGGGCGCTCATTGTCGAACATGAGGCCCTGCTGGTGGCACCACGCCTCCAGCGGCGACGACGGCCGGCGGTGGTGCTGCTGCACCTCGGCGGTTCGCCTGCATGCCTCTGCCACCACCGCCTGCAGCGCAGCCAAAAAAACAAACCTTGCAACCAATTCAAATGTCCACCGACGGTCCCAAGGCCCGGGCCCATTTCCATGGGCCTGGTTTGCGGCAACATGAAAGGCCCCAGGCGACTAGAGCAGGACATCTCACCAAGCACACGACACGCGGCATGGCGCTGACTGGCGCCTGTAATGCGGCCGCGCATACGCTGTTCAAGCCATGTTCACCCCACCACCGCAACCGTGTACAAGGAAGCGCAGCAGCCTCACCTCCGGCGGCACATAGGGAACCACAGCCATCAGATCGCCGACAGGGGGCGCCAGCTCAACCCCCGCCAAGCCCAGGGCGGGTGGGCCGTCCAGGACCGCCCCGGGGATGGAGGTCAGCGCTTCGGGTATCACAAGGCGATAGCCCTCGCCTCCCACCCGCCTGCGATGGGCCTGCTGCTGCTGAGGGCACTCATCCATCGCGCTGTCATCCTCACTTGAGCTGCTGCCTGCGGCACCAAGCAGGGTGGCGGCAGAAGATCAATTTCAAGCCGTGAGGGCGCTCAATCTCGGCCAAACACGCCTCTACCATGCAGCTGCCAGTGCATACCTCCGCGGCCCCTATCCGAGAAGCAGCATATACACCCAGCCAACGCGCACAGCTGCTCTTGACTGCTGCCACTGCCTGGCGTGTTACTCACCACGCAGTGCACACCTGGCACTTCATGCCAAGTAGAACTAGGATTGTTTTGTAAAGCCCAACTTACCAAAGGCGGCATCTACTGTTGAATCCACGCTGTGCAGGTTCCGCTTGCCTAGGTGGCTAGTAGGAGAAGTGGCTCTCTGCTGCTGCACTTGAGGGTGCTGCTGCTGCTGCTGCTGCCAAGGCCACTGCTGTCCCAACTGCGTTTTCTGGGACTGCTGGCCAGCCAGCCCAGGCCAGGGCAACTCTTGTCCTAGAAGGTGAGGCGCTTGCACGAGCTGTGCGGCCTGTGCCCAGAGCGCTTCTGGCGCTGGTGACGCTGATGGGGCGTGCTGCCGCCAGACCGGCTCCATGGTAGAGTGGATTTCGGGGATGGTGGGCAGCCGCTGTTGCGGACTGACGGCTGGCACCCCCGCCGTGCAGTACTGAGGACCAGCAGGACTGTTCTGAGAGGGAGTTGGGGTGACTGGCTGAGCGCCAGTTGGGCTCGCGAGCGACGTAGGGAAGGGCATAGGAGCCTGCGGCAAGGACGGTTGAGCAACGTATTCTACAATTTCCCTGCTCCTGCCAGGGAGCAACACTAACAACAGCGAAACTAAGGACATGCACAACGGCATGAAGGCAATGCCATGACAACTGCGAATGGTGGGGCTCATGATGTCGAGCTACTACCCACCGTGCCACCCAGCGTAACCCTGCTGCCAGCCGCAACTAGCAGTTCGTTGCACCCCATATTGTGTGCTCAATGTTTTGCACGTACCTCGTTCAGGCGGAGCCTCTTGAGTGGAAGCACCGAGTCAGGTGGAGCCAGACCAGTGGGACAGCAGTTCTCCAGCAGTCCCTTCCGCTTCACTCCCGTGGCAGCCATACTATTTCAGTAGGCGACGACAATCTTGACGTCAGGCTGTTGTCGGGGAAAGCTCGCGTCAGGCTCCAACACTTGCGGGAGCGGCAGTAACCCTTCTAGACCTATCTATACTTGAAAGACTGCAAGTCGCTGCTTATTTCTTGTATAATTCGGCTGCAGGCGTGCCCGACACCTTCATCTCCTCACTGTGCACAACAGTTGCTAAAGACCCTGTGCACCCTTTCCTTCGAGCGATGTCGAAGTCAACAGGAGGATACTGAACAGCTTACTGATTCCAGCTAACCATCTCTGCAACTCCGCTGGGATTAGCAGTCACTGTTGCGAGTGTGCATTTGTCCTGTGTTAGAGGGTTCTGGACAAGATACCATGAGATACTTCTGCAGATACAAACAGGTATTTCTCGGTATTTTTATGTTGGCAAGCACGTTCTAATAGGTGAGAAATACTTGGAAATAGTCGCAGCTAGCTTATCTGCATGTGGCCTTTCACGAGCAAAAAAACCATCCCAGTCAAGCAGCTATCCGAGGAACAAAAGGCTCGGTGTCAAAGGTATGTCTATTCAGTTAACTAGCAAACCCCGAACCCTGACCTTGGGGTTCTGAACCAAGGATGCCAAGGGTGGGCTAGGTAGCCCAAAGCTGTGCCTGAGCGGCTACTAGCCAACCTAGTGTTTCTGTTGGTCATGCAGGAAGTGCGGCTTGTCGAAGAGCTCCTTGCGCAGCTGCCTCAATGCTAACTCAGGAAACTTGAGTAGATGTGATAGTCTAGACACGCAGGTAGGGCACTCTTCCACCTCATCTTCCTAGGTGCCCCAGCCCACTTTCTCCAGTTGTTGCCAAGGCGAAGTTGCACGGTCGTCAGGGCAGAAATTGGAGCACAGAACAAGGGGCTGAGCACTTATCTCTTGCAGAACATGTGCCACTTCCTGTCGACAGGAATGGGTTGCTACTGACGCAAGTTGCACCCTACGGCGCTGCACCAGCGCTGCCCATGACCAGCCTCCTGGACCCCTCCAGTTCTGACAGCGGTGCATTAAGCATGTAGCCTTGTGGGAATCATGCGCTTTTCGGCCAACCAAGGTATGCCTCAAGGACCCCCCCCCCCCCCCCGTTCCCACGGAACTGTACAGGTGGTCTACTGCCATGCCGAGGTGCTGTGCCCAGAGCTAGCCAAGGAGCACGAGCGGTGCTTCACCCGGGTCCTTGCCTCCCGAGGAAAGGAGCCTTTGTCAGCATGTGATGTCCATATAGAGGCCATGCGGAAGAGTTTGAGAGAGTATGGGCTGTATCCCTTCTTCACCCCTGTACCCTCATAGCAAGGCGGCGCAGTCTGGCAGGTACTTGCAGCCATTGACAAGGGCATCGGTGGGGGCGTCCATGTAGGCGGTGTAAGCAGGGTTGAGAAACAAGGACCCAGCTTAGCTGTGTACCACTATTCAGCGGTTATAGAAGAGCAATAGCATGCAACTTTTCCTGTACTTGTTATTGCTATTGCTCCCACCGCAAACTGTTTATCTCGATGCATATAACTTATTTGTCATACAAGATCAAAACAGGAAGCATGAGGATTGCAGTATGTATGGTCTCATTGTGGCACATTAATTCAAACGCCTTGCACACAACAGCAAAGCATTCAATTGCGTTGCCTGTGAAGTGCCAGGCTTGAGGAAGCGTGTGCATGGAAGGCAACTCCCCAATCTCGTACTGATAGCAGTTTCGTGCTGTGCATCCAGCTGCCCAGCTCCCTACTAGCCCTTCCTGTTCGAGCCACTTCAGCTGCAGTGCAACATCGTCCACTTGCCGAGGTACCACATGCCTATGCCTCCAGTCCTGCCTAAATCTCCTATGCCACCTGCTCCTCCTATGCCGCCTCTCAAAGAGGCAGCAGCACCGTCAGTCGAGGTGGTACCCCGCCACGGCATCCCCCGGCGCCTGCGCCGCCGCCTGCGTCCTGGCCCCCTGCCGCCTCTCCCTGTGGCCCTTGGCCTTGGCCGCCTCCGCCTTGCGCTTCTTCAGGGCTGTCTTGCTGCTGGACTTTCCCACCAGGGAGGGCCGCTCCCTGCACAGGCGACGCAAATCCCCAAATCCTTCAGTGGACGAGGAGGTCCCCAAAAAAAGAAGCAAGGCTAGTGGCAGCAACAGTCGTGCGACTGCTTCGAATCTTGACAGGGGCATCCTCTTTTGTGAGCAGCACGACACCCCGAGTTGCCTCCCTCGGCTCTCCACTGACATCCACTTGTCAGGCTCATGCCAATGGTACATGGGCGTCCCCCCCCGGGTGCCTCTACGAGCATCCTTTCAAGCACAGCCATGCAGAGCGCAGCCACGGGAGGTACCCCCCCCCCCCCTCCCCCCCCCGCCCGCACAACCTACCGACTGCCTGCCGCCCTGACGACCCGAGTACACTTCTGTGCTCACGTCTGCCACCACTGCAGTACTGCAACGCCCCTTCCCAACTAGTCTAGTCTAGTCTTACAGCATGCCGCCACCTGACCATGCTGCCGTGATTCCCCCCAGTGGGGCAAACAAAAGCCAGGATGTACTATGCCCACAAACCACAAGATCCGACGCCCCTTCCCAACTGACTGAAACAAGTCCCACCACAGCCCCACCTGAGCGCGAAACTGTGCGCCACGTGGCCCAGGTGCAGGCTCTTTATGTGGAAGATGGGCTTCAGCTCGGTGGAGTGGGTGGCGTAGGCGCGCACATAGGACCTGAAGGCGTCCTCGCCTGCAGGGACGAGCAGTAGCCACACATGAGAGGAGGACGTTGTCAGCAAGGAAGGGGCTGCAGAGACTCTAGACCCCTTCCAGGCTGCAGGGTGAGGGGGGGGCTTGGGGCAAGCCTCCAGCGAGCAGCCTCCTGTTGGCGCGCCCACCACTACTGCCAGGGTGTGCTGCCAAGAAAAGCAAAGGCTCGATGGCTTGTTGGGCACGCCACGACCCCAGCAAGTATGAAAAGACTAAAACAGCTGGGCTGGAAGCCATGCAAAGAAACACCCAGCCACCTAGGGATGCTGGCTGAAAGGCAGCGACTCTCTGCTCAAGCGCTTCTTGATACGTTCACCACCTGCACCTCGCACGGCCCTAGCAGATGTTCCACCACCCCGGCGGGCGCGGCGTACCCAAGTGCATGAGGCGCTTGTCAGCTGCCACCGCATCCATGAGCTGCTTCTGCAGTAGGTAGGCGCCCTGGTGCCGCTCCATGTCGCCCTTCCCGCCGGCGGCGCATGGCCCCACAGCCTGAGACACGCAGCCAGGGGGAAAGAGGAGGGGACCTAAGGCACCCCGAAACAGAAAACGTCACTGGCTTTTGGAGGCAATGACCAACTGTAGCAGGTTTGTGTCACTGACAAGGGCGGACCACAGAGGGTTTTTTTTTCACTTCATTGGCCATTCCGGCCGCGGAACCCTTGCTAAGGCTTCCCCTGTAGAGCTTACCACACGGTAGCGCCACATGTGGTGTCAGGGCACCTAAGACCCAATGCAGCCCCGGTGCTTTCAGACCAGGGTAACGCAGCTCTCCCAATGCAACCCGCTACGCCAAGGGCGAGTCGAGCCAAGCACAGGCGCTGCCGGCCCAGCCGCTGCCAGCCGAGCCGGCCTGTGCCCACCTTGGCGTCTGCCCTGGTAGCCAGCTTGCTGAGCACCGAGGCCAGCGGCTGCTGCTGCAGCACCACGCCATGGTGGCGCAGGTGGTCAACGTAGGGCCGCTCGCTGGGCAGCAGGCACAGCAGGGCGTCGCCGCGCTGGCCCAGGCGGGCGGTACGACCCACACGGTGGACGTACCTGCCAACAGCAAAGGGGGTGAGGGGGGTTTGCAAGGGGTCGGTTGGCGTGGCAATGTGAGGATGGGGGTACCTGGGGTTGGTGTGAGAAACGATATAAACGATATACGACCAGGAGACAGGCAGCAGCAGCAGCAGCAGCAGCTGACAACCCTGACGTGGTCGCGGCCAACATAAGGCACACACTTGCAAGCAGACGGTGCAGACGCCGAGGATGCCCAGCCAGGAAAGATGCAGGCGCGCTGGCAGGTGGGTCACTCACTCTGCTGCCTCGCCGGGCGGGTCAAACTGGAGAATAGTGGTGACCGCGGGGAAGTCCAGACCCCTGGCGGCCACATCGGTACACAGCAGCACCCCCGCCGGGCACCGGGAGAATCGCAGGAAGGCCTCGGTGCGCTCTGCCTGCATGCGCAGCAGGGAGCACAGCGTGCCCAGCATCAGCACTGTGGGGAGTGCAGGGAGTGGGTACGCCATGCCTACCCAGCAGGGGTCGTGTGCA
The DNA here is from genome assembly GCA_001598975.1 of Parachlorella kessleri. NCBI lineage: Eukaryota > Viridiplantae > Chlorophyta > Trebouxiophyceae > Chlorellales > Chlorellaceae > Parachlorella > Parachlorella kessleri. The sequence goes on from BBXU01001667.1 coordinate 28,913, forward strand.
GCAGGGGGCAGGCATAGCATGCACAGCGTCAATGGCAACATGATCAGGGAGGGCCAGGAGGCAGGTGACATGGAAAAGCCAGGACGCAGGTACGTCAGACAGCCAAGCACGGACCAGCCAATCCTCTGACGTTACACACCTGTGTCAGGTTGCCATGGAGCTTCAGGACCGGCACCTTGGCCGGCAACAACGGCTCTCCCGTGGCACCATCCCACACGTCCGCCAAGACTGCACCACCACCACCACCAGCAGCAGCATCAAGGAAGGCGCACTAAGCTGCAGCGCAAGCCCGGCAACCAACATCAGGAACGCTGCTGACCCCAGGAATCCCATGAGTGCGGTGCATGGCTTTTGGGGTTGGTAGTTGCAACGTATAGCCGTCCAGCACCTCACCCGCCTGTCCTCATGCACCCCGCAGCGCCCACAGCACATGCAGCACCACACATAGGTGCCCTGCGTAACCCTCACAGTACCTGCATGGTAGAACTCGACCGAGTCACAGTTGGAGAAGAAGACGACCACCTTGGCTGAGGAGGGCGCCGCCGCCACCCTCGCCCGCAGCGCAGCAGCCAGCACCACCAGCCGCAGCTTGGCGGGGACCTGCTGGGGTGTGCAGAAGGTGTCAGACAGACAGGCAGTGGCACCTGTCCAAAGAAGTCCTGTCCCCAGAAAAGGGAAGTTGGAGGTAGAGGTAGGGGCTGGGCAGAAGTCATAGGGAGGCCCCCATCCGTTCAAGAAATGTCAAACGTGCTTGGAACCAGGAACACACCATACGCTCAGGCAGGCGCACCTCAATGAAGCGCTGCTGCAGCTGCTTGGGTATCTCGTACCGCTCGGCTCCGGCGCCTGCCTGCTGCGCTATGGCGCCCGGCGCGTGGGCGCCATTGTGCGCTCCAGGTACCTGGCTCGCAATCACCATCTTGCCATCCTCCATGTGATATGAAAAGCCTGCCAACACAGATACCGACAATATCAATGGTGCCTGACCGCGGAAGTGCATACTGATTGCAGCACCGCAAGCCAGGCGTGTGCGCATGCGAGCAGGAGGCAGCCAGCACTTCTAAGGCACAAGTTCGGCAAACACACCCCAGATGCTGCCATTCACAGCACGCGGAGCTGAAACGGGTGGATTATGCATCGAGTTGCAGGGGAGAGGCCCTGTAACAGAACCAGAGCATAGCATGCAGTCCCCAGTGCCAAGCAGGCCCCTTTCCCAGTTCCCAACTCCAACCCCAATCATTCGCCACCCTCAACGCCCCTGCACCCATGCTCTCCCTCCCGGCCCTGCACTTCTACCCACTCACCAATGGCCGCTGCATCCTCCCTTAAACTGAGGCTGGCGAGCGACCCCAGGTTGGAGTGCAACGTGGCCGACAGCAGGGCAGTCTGCCGCCTCTGGGAGTAGTCGGCAGCCTTGCAGCGCTCATCGAGGAGACCCACAATCTCAGCTGCAGATGCAGGGCAGGAGCAGGCACAGTCATGAGATCACACGCCACACAGCGCACTCTCCTGGTGTGCTGTGCAGCCGGGCAGGAGGCAGCCATGGTGGCGGGCAGACAGGTCTGGTGCCATGGCACACACCCAGCTTAGCCATGGGAAGTACCCTGCATGTGTACCTCGGGATGTACAGCAGCGCCCAAGTCTATCTCACAATGGATGTTCCATGCCCAGCTGGTAACGCATACCCAGCCGTTGGGAGGTGCAAGAGCGCCCATCGTCTACAGACTGACACTGCCTCCAGGGCCCCGAGTTTCCCGCCTGCGCCCCCCCAACCCACCTATCTTCTTCTCAAACCCCATGTCCAGCAGCCGGTCCGCCTCGTCCAGCACCAGCCACGACAACCCCTCAGTCCTGCAAGCCGTGGCACTGCTGCGCCTCGTCAGCAACCACCCCCACCCCCGGGAGCCAGCCGCAGCAGACCACAACAGAGCCAGTCTTTTGACATGCGACGCCCAGGGGAGCTGCCCACCATACCGGCGACATGGTCTCACTTTCCGGACCCTCCGCATTAGGCCGAAGCCCCCCCTGAACAAGTGTGGTGCATGCTGTGCAGCTGCGCACCCAACAGCCTGCCAGGCCTGGCCTCCACTACGGTGACCCCAATAGAATGGACTGACATGCCTAGACCCAGCTCTCATCCCAGCCATCTACCAAGCCCCAGAACATGACTGCATGAGCCCTGGAAAAGCCACCCCCCGAGGCCTCTCCTCTATTGGCACTACCTGCCACCAAGAAGAGCAAGGCATGACGCAGAGCATTACTGCATAGACCCCTGTCAGCCCAGTATACCCGTACCTCCGCGCTGATCCCATTACCTGCCACCCTCGATAAGAACAAAAGAAACCTCCACAGCGGAGCAGGCACCCCACCTGAATGAGTGCGTGTTCTGCAGGTGGTCCAGCAGCCTTCCGGGCGTGGCCACCAGGACGGTGACTCCTTTGCGCAGCCGCGCCTTCTCCTTGCCCCTGTTCTCGCCGCCGTGGATGCTGCCGCCCACCAGCCACACAAAGCGGCGCACCAGCAGGGTCAGCACATCAGCTACCTGCAGTTTGGGCGGAGCAGAGGTGCGCGAGATGTGAAGCAAGGGTCTAAACCAGCCAGGCACAGGGGAGCACCAGCAAGGCCCGCATGGCGGCCGCCTGCAGGGGTGGGCACAAGCGCGAGTGCTGGGAAGCCATGCTGGGGATGCAGAGGCATGCTTGCTTGAAAGAAAATGCAGGTAAGGGGAAGAGTGTGTATGTGTGTGTGTGTGTGTGTGTGTGTGTGGTGGGGTGGGGGTGGGGGTGTGGTGTGTGTGTGTGTGTGTGT
>BBXU01001668.1:0-14239 GCA_001598975.1 Parachlorella kessleri
AGGGGCGGCGGCGGCGGGCATCCAACAGCCCACACAAGGTGCCGCACACCAGCAAGGCCACCTCTGCGAGGAGGGGAGGCAAGCGACGTGTGGGTAGAGCGGGGCCGACCCGTAATCCAGCAGACTCCGGAGTTGGGTGGTAGGAGGTGGATTTTGGGCGGCGGCAGGGCGTTGTACCTACGCCACGCAGGTCGCGTACGGTAGGCCTGCCACGTGCTACACCCCATGCAACCAACCACGTGCCTGCTGGCAGAGCTCTCTTGTTGGCGTGACGACGAGCGCGTGGGTTCCATCCCCCCGCTGTATGCGCGGCTCCCGGTGCGCCAGGCTGTCCACGATGGGAGCCAGGTAGGAGAGGGTTTTGCCGGAGCCGGTTGCGGCGTGGACCAGGGCGTCCCTGCCTTTCTGCACCACCAGGGGGTGCAATCGGCGGGAGGCAGTGGAGTAAGACGGGCCCGGAGCAGCAGCAGAGCTGTGGTGAGGTGGCGCAGCCCAAGCTCCAGATGGTGCCCCAGGAGAGCAGGCACAGAGGGGTGGCACGAGCTACTATGCGTGAGAAAGGGGGGCTCCTGGGTAGGCACACGTGCGAACCCTGAACGCACTCTAAGGCATCAGAAGTATGGGCAGAAGATCCGCCCCCTCACCAACTCTGTCGCACAGCTAACTACTTGCACTCACGAGCTGACCGTACATTCCCCTTTCCATTTTCCCGCACTTCCATACACGTACCAGCAGGTGTGGGATGGTCTGCTGCTGCACCCGGGTGGGCCTGGCAAAGCTCAGGGAGGCCAAGTGGTCTGACAAGGTCTGGGACAGCCCCAGCCCTTGGAAGCTGCCCGCGTCCAGGCCAAAGAGATCGCCAGCCGCGGCTGGTGCTGCTTGCCCTCCAGGAGCTTCGCCCCCGTGGACCAACTCCCCAGGCTTGATGTTGATGCGAGGCCGGCTCCCGGCGGCCACCGCAGCAGCACCTGTGAAGGGTAATTACCCTGGTACACGTCAGCTTCCAGGGCAGCGGACTAGCCCTGGCTGGACATTTACTATGATGTGGAGAGCTTACCAATCTGCCATGCAGCACCTCATTCTCACGAATAAGTAAGCCCCATGCGGCTCGGTCACCCTGCAGGACCACTTTCTCCCCAACCTCAGAGCTGCTCAGGACATGAGCCTACCAGAGCACAGCCGGGGGTAGCCTTTCAAAGAAATGGCCCCCACCACGCCAAGTACCTTGCGTGGCAGCTCTGCGGCGCTCGGCTTTTGTCTTCCTTTTGCCAGCGCTGCCATCGCCCGCGCCCGCACCGTAGTCACCTCCCCCAAATTCAACAACCCCTCCAGGCCCATCCATGTCGCCAGCTTCACTGTCGCTGCCCTCCCCGGCAAGGGGGAAAGGGTTGGAGGAGGGCCCCGAGGCAGCAACCCTGTGCTGCGTGTCAGTGCCAGCAGCGGCGCTGCTGCCCTTGGCCCCTCTCCCCTCAGCAGCCCTGCTGCGACTGACAGCCCCTGCGCGCTGTAAATCGGGTGCGATATCGTCGTCGCTGCTGTCGCCCCCAAAGCGCGTAGCGTGGCTGGCAGCCAGCTCTCGCTGGACCTGCTTGTCGCGGTTGACTACTGCCATGACTGCGGCCATGACGTCGGCCGCCTCATCATCGCTGCCGCCGCCTGGGATGTCATCCAAGTCTGCGCCACAGCATCCCATGTGGGGTTACGGTGCTAGTGGCAAGGTGTAAAGGACAAACAGAGTATTGAGTCCTGCCTTACACTGAGTCATGCATTGCGATCACAAACAACACTTTCTGGCACCACTGGAAGCGACCCATGCCATCTGCGTAGAAGCGAGCATTTGGAGCACCGTACGACCGCACGACTGAACCCCTTGGTTCCCAGCTGCTGTCAAGCTCCCTGCAACTTCAGCAGTGCAGCACAGTGCCATGCCCCATTTCATACACCCAACACCAACCTGGCGTTGGCTCGCGACCCCCCGCCTGCCTTGACAGCAGCCTCAGCCGCCCCACCCGTTTAGAGTTACCATCATCAACACTTGACAAGTCGATGCCAGAGGGCCTGGGCCTGGCACCCCTGCTGCCTGCTGCCACGCCTCCGCTGCCTGCTGCCATGCCATTCTGTCTGCCTGCATGCCTCTGCGCTGGCCGTGCCTCGGCCCTGCTGCTGTTGAACCCATCCTGCTTGCCGGATCTATCCTGTTGCCTTGGAGCCTCTTGTGCCCTGGCAGTGTGCTGTCGCTGTTGGTTAGCGGGCCGCCCATTCGCCTGGCCGTTCTGGTGTACGCTGTCCAGGGGAGGACTAAGCCGAGGCCTCTTCAGAGGCGGGCGACTGAAGCCTGCTTCCCTGCCACCAAGTAGTGGTTGCTGAGGCTGCCTCTGAGGCTGCCTCTGCCCACGCAAAGACTCCCGAGCGTGCGCGCCGTTTGACTGCCCGTTCAGTATAGGCGCAGCAGGTTTGCTGAGTGTCTGGCTGCCGTGGACTGGCAGTTCAAGTGAGTAGCCTTTGAGCTGTGCCCCGCCTCCCCCAGCTGCCTCCTGCTGCTGGACCTGCTGCTGCCCTGAAGGCCGAGGATGACCTTCCTTCCTGTGCTGTTGTTTCTGCAAGGTGCTTCCTAGAGTGCAGGCTAACTGATGGTGCAGAACGAGTCACATGCATGAGACGACGCATGCCAAAGCCCAGCAAGCTCACACGCTGGCCGGTGTTACCTTGAAAGACCGTTTTGCAGTCCATCTCTGCGCCCTCTCTTGCTTACGACTCTGCAACGACCCATGTTGCTGGGGCTCCAAGCCGGCCAGGTTTAGAAAAATACCATCGTCATCCATTAGATTTCATTAGAGCTTCGTGTATCTGGCCCCGAGGTAAAAAAAGTACCTTGACGCTTCTGACAAATTTTTGCGTCACCCCCTTCAAACATCTGGTTGCAGCTTGTTCCGATCTGCTCGTTTGTTAACAGCTTAAATACGTTTTGATCGTAACTTTAGTGCCGTTGTTGCTGCCCTAGCTGTAAAGGCAACATGAGCGGTCAGTACTCCTTCCCTCTCCTGCCCGACAAGGACATCGGGCAGTGCCTGCACGAGCTGGGGCTGTCAGTAAGCTTGGAGCTTCTGGCCAAGCCCACCTTCGAGTTTGTGCAGCCGCTGTATGAACACCTGGTGACGGTGCTCATGGGGGTTAGCAGGTGACTTTAGTGCGCTGCTGGGCCTGGTAACCAACGGTATGCTTCTTAGTAGCGTGGCTGATGCTGCTTAGCCTAGATATGGCAGCCAGCGGAAGTGCTGCTGCATTTGCTGGGCAGGGAGGAGCTGCAACAACCAGTCTTTGCAGCCATAGATGCACTGGAGTTCCCAGAGTTACATGACGAGTCTATCCCTGCCATCTCCTTTCTGCGGCACCTGGGGCGGCTGATGATTGCCTCAGGAATCCGCGACTTCAGCGTCAAGGTATGTTGGCTGTGGGTTTTACACCCAGGCTGCGAGTCGCCTTGGAGGAGCTAGGATGCTCAGGACACGGGTTGTGTGCGGTGGCTGTTCCTCAGACCTGAACAGGGTGGAGAGGGCCCAGCTACCTCAAAGGTGTCCAAAATGCATCGTGTTCCTGCACGACCATACCCTGCCACCCTGCCGGTGCCGTAGGACTTGTACAAGCCGGAGCAGCCGCGGCTGCGACGTAACCTGAGCGCCGTCATCAACTTTGCCAAGTACCGCGAGGAGAAGCTGCTCGCGTACACCGAGCTGCAGGAGCACCTGGAGGCACTGGTTGCAGACAAGGAGGCCTTGGAGGCAGAGCAGGCGGACCTGCGGGCAGAACGGCAGCGGCTACAGGATGAGCGCGCGGCAGAGATGCCGGTGGGTGTGGGCTGGGGCGGGCGCGCCTGGAACACAGCTGTGTGATTGTAGGATGTTTTCGGAACTGGAGGGCTAGGGACTAGTTGTTGCTTCTGTAGCTGAGAGTTACAGGCGATAACACCGCACGGAGCATGCAAGGCAACAAAAAGAGGCCCGCAGGGTGCAGGGTTAATATCCTCGACGCCTGTAAAACGCTTAACACCACAGGCTAAGCCCAGCTGTCAGTTCGGAGTCTACTGGAATAAATGTGAACTGTGTGTGTGCAGGAGGTGGCCCTGCTGGAGAGTGAGCAGCAGGAACTGTTTGCGGAGAACCAACAGCTCAACAAGCAGCAAAATGCCCTTGCCAGCGAGGTAAGCAATTTAATGACACAGCACACATCTGGGTCCAGCCACAAACTGGCTTGTTTCCCCCGAAGACCCAGGTGGCAGAGGCTGGAGCACCTTCACTCTGCCTGAACCTGGCGGTATAGACCAACTTCTGGAGTGAACACGTGTTAGGTCCCCTACCCGAGAGGCACGCAGCTGGGCACGCCACCTGCAGGTGCGGACACTGAAACAGCAGACCAACGCCGTGACGGACGAGGCCTCGCAGCTGCGGTACCGCCTGTCCCAGGCACGCGGCCAGCAGGAGCTGCTCAGGTCGCAGATAGTGCAGGTACGGTGCCATTGCTTGCGGTCCTACATGGGGCATCCCCCAGTATCAATACAAATTCCTTTCGAGCAATTGGACACGTGCAGTAGTGAGTATCTTAGCGGCAAACTGGATGAGCAGTGTATACACACTAGTAATAGTGACACCTATTGGTATCTGCAAAGTATCTTGCCTGGCAAGATGGATACACTGCAAACCAGCACTGTCATATGAGCGAATTGCTCCATATACTCTAAGCAGCCTACCCTTCCACCTCAGCCGCTGTTCCCCTGGTTACATCCCTTTGCAGTCGCCCCAGAAGGTGCAAGCCATGCTTGAGGAACTAAGTGCTGCAGTTGAGAGGGAGCGGGGACTTGTGGCGGAGGCAGACAGGCGGCTGCGGGACTTGCATGCACGGCTGGAGGTCATTGCCAAGGTGGGGGAGAACGGATGGTTATCTGCTAGGGATGGGTAGTAGTGTGGAGGAGGGATTGGGGCCTTGGAGGTGCAGTATCCTGCACTCTTCTGCGCTGGAGAGCAGAGGCAAGGACTAGACAGGGTTCCAGCTCAGCAACGGTAACAAGCAAGGGCAAGGGATTGGAAGCCATTGGCAAGTTGTAAGCCATGCCCTGCGAGTGTGACAACTACGACAGTGATGCAGGGTTGGTGTGTGGAGGTCCTACATTAAAATACTAGCTGGCAACGCTGCCGCGTCGCATCCTGCCACAGACCACTCAGCTGACGTTGTACTTGTGGGACGGGCTTCATGCAGGTAGAGAAGGAGGTGCAGAAAGCCATAGGCCTCATGGATGCAGTCGATGTGGAGATCAATAAGAAGAAGGAGGTCTCTAGGAAGGTAAGCGTTTCTGGGTGATTGGTTTAATAGCTCAAAACTCCGTGGTCCTTACAATGCGATTGATTGGGCACTCCGCACATGACCCTCGAGTCACCGCACGACTGGTCCAGCATACGACGCCTTTGCCTTCTAAGCCATCGTCATACTCCACTCCAAATGGTGCTGTGCCGACTCCGCAGTGTTCAAGTTGATGCTGTCTGCAGGTCAAGGCCCTGAAAGCGGAGATCGCTGCCAATGAGCATGAGGTGCTGCAGCTGGTGGCCACCCAGAATCATCTCAAGCGGCAGCAGGGCAGCCTTCTGGAGCGAATAGAGCGCCTAGAGAAGCAGGTGATGATCATGTCTGGGGGACCTAGCTGTTGTTTCTTGTTTCAAGTGGGTCACCTGTGTGCATGTATTACAAATTGCTGCTTTGGAGCACTGCTGCAAAGTTATGGCAGACGTGGGTGAGGCTTGGTTGCGAATGCCCGTAGTAAGTTGTTGTGGAGCATGAATGCTTCATTGGTGCCTGCATAGTTTACAAAAATGTTGTCATCAGCTCCTTCACACTAAAGATGTTCGCAGTTCCTCAGCGGAGAAGCAGCTGGCCTCCTTGCATGCTGCTGCTATGCATGAGATGGACAGATGACCCCCCATATCTACTGTACAAGCATCTCATCTTCAATAGTTAAAATTCTTCTGTGCCCCTCGCTTGCACTGCCCCACAGTGCACAATGAAGCGGGAGGCAGCAGAGTCCAGCATTGAGCAGCAGCTGCGGGACAAGGATGCCATTGAGGCCGAGAACGCAGCAGCGCTTGCCAAGATCGCGCAGAGCGAGGCCATGGTGAGTCCTGACGGAGTCCAGCAGCCAAATCAGCCATTGTGTGGGCGGGAGGTGCAGCAAAAATGAGATCAGACAGGGCGCTAGAGCTCCGCTGCGCGCTTGGCTGAGAGCATGCTCTCCCTACTAGCCCTGCGAGTCTTGCAGGCTGCACAGGTGCAACCAGTTGCATCCATCCCTCGGAGTTGTAAGCTGGTAGACTGGAGCTAAGGGCACCGACGTTCTTGCTGTTGTGCAGATGCGGGCGTTGCGGGAGAAGGTGCAGCAACTGCAGAAGGCCCATGATGGCCAGATACAGTCCGTCATGGAGCAGTTCAATGAACTGCGGCACCAGGCAAGCCGCAGCCTGCATGCGCCTTTATAGAATGTTGAAAAGCATGAGCAGTGCACTGGCACTGTGACAGTCATGCATTAATGAATGCTGAGGACTTTATCAGCGGGGTGCAGCTGGTGCTATGAAGTGTACTGGACAGAGGTTGAACTTGCTTGAACTGCGCTCACCTGCACTAGGCGTATGTTGGATGGAAGCTTGAGAGGGCGCCAGACTGCTGTGGGATGTGCTGCAGGTGGCTGACTATCACCAGCGCATGGAGAGCGCCATGAAGGGGCACAGCGATGCACCACAGGCTGCAGTCAAGCCCATGAAAGTGCGTTAAGTGGGCAAAGCAGGGCTCCAGGCCAGCATCGTCAGTACATTGTCCAGTGTGTAACATAGGACTGTAAAGAGGGGTCGTGATCGGGGCACGCTGCTGAGTTATACACCCTGCCCTGACGCTGACTGTGGCTGATAGCCGCTTTGGTGACTTGAGGGCACCTGTTGGTGGGGACGACGTCTTCGTTTGCCGGGAGTTAGGCCCGACATTTCTCTGGGAGAATTCTTGGGAGGCTCACAGCTTGCAGTTGGAGCAGGCTGGCAAACCTGGACTGAAGCTTGCAACAGCTCCAGCTGTCAACACCCATGTCAATACCACATTTCCAGACCATTCCAAGGCGCGCGATGACGTGGGCTCAGCATGCACTCCGTTCCTCGGCCTCCTTTGCTGGTGCCAGAAACGGCAAATTACACTTGCCTCTGCTGATAAGTGGAGCACTGTCGTGAACCTGTCCTCCCGCACGATCATATCATGGGCGGGCCGACGCTGGAACTAGGTAAGCCAAGTACCGATAGCAGTATGTGCAAGCACGTTGAACAACGGGACAGGTCGACCAGCTGGGACAGGCTTCACGACACGCACCGTTTTCCACCTCTGCAGATGGTGGTCAGTATTGTCGATGACTGCTCGCTAACTTGATGCGAGAGTTTCAACACAACTGTTTAACTTGGCTTGCTGCTACTGGGTAGCTCTTCTAATAGTTCTTTTCACGAGCCTGTCGCCGGTCTCCACGCAGCAGCCATGTCTGGTGCTGCTGGGCTTGCCCCCGCCCGTCTGCTCCTGTTGCTGTGTCTTGTGGCGCTCCTGTTATTTGGTGACAGGGGGTGCGTCTCTAGTAACTCAGTAAATGGGGCTAGGAGCACCTCCGAAGCACCAGGCTATGGCATCCAGGCGAGTGCGGGCCGAGTGCTCCTGCCTGTCCCCAGCGCGTGTGTGGCTGCCAGGTTTGGGATGGCCCTCCTCTGAAACCTCTGAACGATTTCTGGCATTGCATGCTGCATGCATACTAGGCAAACCCAAGTGTTGCAGATCTTCTTGGCGGACAAGGTCCACTGCTATCCTCTTAGGAATGTCCAAGCACCCCTGCCTGGGCAAGCTGTGCAGGGTGACTTTGACCTCAGCTTGTGGAAGGATGGCCTGGTGGCAGGTAAGCCTGCGCCATGCACCAGTCCTGTCCAACCTAGCAGCGCGCCGCCTGCTGGCATTGTTACCGTAAGGCTTACTGAAGAGGGCCTGCATGATGCAGCAGCATCGAGTCCCCAGTGCTTGTTCATGCCTAGTGTGTTGATCTGGGGCGGTCCAAGCTACAAGGCCAAACCCGCCTGCCTTCCTTCTTTCTTTGGCTGCAGCCTCCCTAATGGTTGGCCTCATGATCTCAGCGCCCACAGCAGCCATGCTCAGCAAGCACTGCAACTCCCTGCGCCTGATTGGTGCTGGCCTGAGCTGCTGGGTGGCGGGCACTGCAGCCACTGGGCTGGCACCCACCTTCCCTCTCTTGCTGCTGGCTCGTGTGCTGGCCGGGCTCGGTAGCGGCCCCTTCATCGCTGTGGCTGCGCCACTGATAGGTAGGTAAGGTTGGGTGAGATGCTATGGGTGAGGGGTAAGCTGGCTGTGAAGGTTGCCCTGGATTTGCTAGCAGCTCTATGGAGTGCAAGGACAGTGACCCTGAAATTACAGCCCGCTGTTGGCAGACTCCCTGCCTCCCTTTGAAAATGTAGCTGGGGACCCCAGAAGGGTACAACCTGCCCAGCCAGGCTTCGTAATGAAGCAAACCTACCACTTCCATGCAGATGACCGGGCCCCCCGACAACAGAAGAGCTTGTGGCTCGCGGTGATGTTCCTCTGCTTCCCCTCCGGCTTTGCCCTAGGATACATCTATGGAGGCCTAGTAGCTACCGCTTGGGGCTGGCGTGCTGCTTTCTTGCTGGAGTCTGCTGCTATGGCCCCGCTGGCGCTGCTATGCCTGCTGGGACCTGCTGTGGATATACACCGGGCAGCACAACAGACTAACCAAGGTGGGCACAGCAGCAGGCTGGCTGCACCTGGCTTGTGGCGACTTGAGGGTAACCGCCAATTGCAGATGCACGGTAGTGATGCCTGCTGCGCGGTACGTGCAGGAGGCCCCTTGGTCCTACCCCTGACATTCCTAGTCACATTATTGGTCACACTCCAATTACACACCCTTGATTGGCAGGTGGACCTTGGAAGGTTAAGAAGGCAGTAGCCGTGCTGGCAGCAGACATCGGGGCACTCTGCCGCCACCCTACCTGCCCGCTTACCATTCTGGCCATGTCGCTCTACAATGGGGCTTTGGGGGGCTATGCCTACTACGGGCCCAAGGCGGCCAGGGATGTGTTCCTGCTGGGGCCGGAGACAGGAGATCTGCTGTTTGGAGTCATCACCGTGGCGACAGGTGAGGGCTAGAGCACCTGGTATTGAAGGTGGTAGGCCACTACTCATGCCTAGCCTAGTCTAGTCTCTCAGCGTACCGCCACCTGAGCATGCTGCCGACAACTCATGCCTGTCCCTTGGAGTTTTGGAGGTATGGCTCTCCAGGTGGATGCAACCTGCGCGTATATGTTGACAGTGGCAGGAACTGTGTGACGGGCATCTATGTGCATATGTTGAAGGTGGTCGAGACACGTGTACAGGACAGCTGCGAGTAGAGGTTGCGCCCTCCGCCTGTTTGGAGCTTGCTACCAGTTAATAGCTAGCCACCAGGGTGTATCCCTCTCCCGCCTACTTACCCTCTGGTGCAGGCGTGCTAGGCACGCTGAGCGGCGGCATAGCGCTGGACCGGGTCGGGGGCAGCATACGCAGTGCCCTGCTGCTATGCACGCTGGGCGTGGCCGCAGGATCCGCCCTCATACTGCTTGCCTTCCTGGCCATGAGGACGCTGCTGCCTTTCTTGCTGGCATTTGGCGTGGGCGAGTACTGCATGTTCCTCATGGCGGTACGTTGCGGTACTGCCTGATGTGGCTTCCATGTGTATTATGGGATGGCCTGGGTGCGCAGGGGCTGGAGTGCCTGTCACCAATGAGGACAGCACGGTGTGCCGGGATGGGTGGGCTTGGGTTGCCTGGACCGTAGCCTGGCCGAATCCTTCCCACCTGCCAGCTGGGTGCAACAGATGGCAAGCTATCGGCTGTGGAGAGAGGCTGAGCCCAGCCACTTTTGTCTGCAGCGCACACCACGCAACAAGGCAGGTGACAGTACTCAACTGACCGGCGCTGGTTGTGCCACTCGTCGTGTGTTTCCAGGCGCCCTCAGCGATGGTGCTGCTGTCGACAGCTCCCCCCGAGCTGCGCCCACATGCGCTGTCGCTGGCTGAGGTGGCGCAGCACCTGCTAGGGGACATCCCCTCCCCTCCCCTCCTGGGCTACCTGCAGGTAGGTGATGGTGACTGACTGTTGCAGGTGCCGCTTGCACCGTGCTAGTGCGCAGCTGAGAAGGTGCCCCAGGTTGCGAGGAGCGCTGAGCATCTGCCATCCGAGTCTTCTAGCACCCTAATCGGGACTGCGCATTTATTTGACGATGTTGGGATGGGGAGTAAACCTGGGATGAACACTTACTATGCCTGTCAGTGGGGTGTATGAGGTTTTGAGTGCATCCAGCTCAAGGGGAGCGGGGTAACAAGGAAATGACCCTGTGACCGCACGAAGGAAGGGGGGGGTGTTTGAAGGTGCCCTGGTGTTGCATCTGCACCCCTGCCTTCTCCCCGGGTCCTTAACCGAGACTGAAAAGACTCCAAATGTACATCAATCTAGCTTTCATTCTAGCTGTAGGGTGATCCGTCGTACTAGTATTGGTCCTGTGAGCCCTCTTACAGCTCTGGGTCAGCCATTCACGGGAGAGACGTACAAAGAGACATGCAAACCATCCCAGTATGCGTGTGCAGGGCAAGGCGCAGAATTGGAGGCTCACGATGTGCGTGTGCACTGCCCTCCTAGCCACGAGCGCCCTCCTCTTTTGGGCAGCCAGGTGCACAGCACCCTCAGCGCAGCAGCACCCAGACCTGGTCTTGGTCGAGGAGCGGCTAGATGATGAGGAAGGTCAGATAGGCAGCGGGGGCGTGGAAAGTGGTAGCTGTAGGGTAGCAGCGATTGCCGGAGGGGACATCAGCGAACCCTTGCTAGCCAAGCATGCGCAGGACGGGGAGGAGCAGGCAAGGGCAGGTGATAGTTAGCTTGTGTCGTGCTGTGGTGGCATTTTGAGTCTAGGAGCCAGGGTGGGTTAGCGTGGAATGCGGGGTAGTAGCGCTTGGATGTATATGTGATTTTGGCAAAGCTCGGAGGGGTGAAGCGCAGGTGATCGCATGTCCTTTCCAGCTTCAGCTTCAAGTATCTACCCTTTAGTACTTTGTTTGTAGATCAGCTAGGCACTATCCTAGTCACCTCATACCTGGTACCTTCTTCTTGTCCAGCTGAGGAGGCTAGCCGCCCGCACAATGCAACTACAGGCGAGGAATCATCCCCAGCCTTCAACTTGAGATGGGACGTCAACTTACTTTACAATCACGCACACACAACCAGCGGCCAACCGGCAATATTTACATGACAAGTGAGCATAATGTAGCCCACATCAACAGACTTTATCACAGTGCTAGCAAATGCCCAACAAGACCCAATGCAGCACAGTATTTGCAACAAACAGTCACCCAGGCAAAGACCAAGGGTCGAACTGGGGTGTGATTTTCCTGCTACAGCCCAGACCCAACCACACCAGTGAAGAATGAGGTCGAACAGAGTACCCGGGACCATGTCAATCCATGGCCAAGAATAACATTGAGCCGCAAAATCACCTCCAAATCAACAGTTTCAAGCCCTAAGACATCAGAGCGTCATTGATGTCAGGGACGAGGAAAAGTACTGCGTTTCCAATGGCATACCGGTTCTAGCCTGCATATTCGTATACCCTGACAGCTATACCACCAGGCGGCACACCTAAACAGCGCAACAGCTACCCATCACTCTGCTCACACCAATGCCGCAGCCACCTCAACCCATAAAACCACAGCACGGCCGGGAGTGAAAGCAACTCTCGGCAGTTTGCCATGGCTGGATAAGCTAGGCATGGCAGGTCGCTCAGTAGAGCTCCGCGCCTGGGCACTCAACAAAGTCACCCTTCATGGCGCTCCCCCTGCGGCAGCAGGCAAAGCAGGCACAGAAAACCGCTGGGTGAGGCGTTTCAGGACCAGACAGACAGGCAATTTCGCCTGCCAGTCACCCATCTTGCCAAACCCTCCGCTAGTAAACAAGTATCATTCACAGGTGTACGGCACACACAGGCTGTCTCTGCCTCCACTAACACACATGCTTATACAACAGACTGGCCACGTCACCATGGTCAGTACCAGGGGCAAAGCCATCAGGCATCCTAGCAAAAGGCTAAAACCATGCAGAATTTAGGGTTCAGGGTTCCAAGGCATTTTATAAACTCAGGCAACCCTAGGTTGGTGCTAG
The DNA here is from genome assembly GCA_001598975.1 of Parachlorella kessleri. Lineage (NCBI taxonomy): Eukaryota > Viridiplantae > Chlorophyta > Trebouxiophyceae > Chlorellales > Chlorellaceae > Parachlorella > Parachlorella kessleri. The sequence continues at coordinate 12,270 of BBXU01001668.1, forward strand.
CCGTGCGGGCCCTGGGTTATCCGGCAAGGATCACTTATACTTACATATTGCAGTTGCCGTAGTTGGCAGACCCCTGGTTGAAGGAGCCCCGGTTGGCAGACCCTCTGCAGAGACAAACAGGCACTTGCACTTTCAATGCAAGCAGTGCATGCAAGCAGCTGCTTGCAAACACGTCAGAACTGGGGCATAAGCCATCCCAGGCAGCAATGCAATGACAAGGCCAGCATGCAACACACCTACCCTATATGCACCTTACCATGGAGAGAAAGCTAACAAATTATGCCCACAGGTATACAGTATGAGGAGGGCGAGGAGGAGAAGCAGGCTGGACTGCCCGCCCGCCAACCTCCTGGTACACACAGCAACCGGGGCTAGCACAACCAGGATTTCACAACAAGTGCACGGCAGCCAGACTCACAGGTTGTAGTCACCAAGGTTGGTTGAGCCATTGTTGAAGTTGCCCTGCATGGAACGGGCAGACAGGTGACCGGTCAAGTGCCACGCCATGCAGACGGGCAATGTGGCAGGCCTCACCACCGAAGCACCAGGCAGCGGCAAGTCTTGCAAAGGCCATGGCTTAACACAAACAGAACTCAACGCATGCGCCAGTTCTGACTCAAACAGGTATTAGTAAGTTCCTCCATGGAAGGGCTCCACCGGAGACACATGCTTCCTGGTACTTGCAGGCCATCACGCCCTTACTCACCACGTTGTCGCTGCCAGACACCGACCAGCCGAGGTTGTTGCCATACCTGCAAGCACAGGCTGAGTCATCAGAGCCAAGCCCACCCCCGGGCAAGCAGCTTCCTGCCCCTTCCAGGGCACCACCAGCAACACTTCAGAGTTGGCAAACCGCACCTCCCAGGCCGGACAGAAGTGATAGGGGTAGGTTTGCATATACGTCCACCTCAAGCAGCGCTACTGTTAACAATTTGCACAAATACAAACAGCTTCTCCCCCCTTTCAAATTTTGCCTGCTTCTTGACGCAGCTGGCACCCGCCGCACTGCTGTCTGACCCCTTCCTGTCACGTGCATTTCCATCTTAAATACAAACACACTCACCCCATGTTATTGTCCCCAAAGTTGGCGCTGGTGAAACGCCTGCTGCAGCCGCTGGTGGCCGCGCCCTTGATGCACTCAATGTACTGGAAGGCTGTGCAGGGGGCGCCCTGGCCGTTAGGCAGGCCCATGCCCTCGCAGGTCTCACCTGCAGAACACCAGGGCAGAGTGGGTCACAACTCCAACCGTCCCAGCATGCAGCATACCGCAAGGTGGCTCCAGGTGCCTCTGCTGGCGTTGAGCAGGCACAACCGTTGGTAGCCATAGCCCCGGTTTGCAGCTAACCAGAAGGCCATGAGTTGCCGTCTAGCAAATTCAAACCACTTCATTTGTCGTCGCACTCCCACCCAAGGCACACCATGCAAGCGAGAGGATGCCACCATACAGGGCACCAGAAGGATTGCAGAAGCCAGGACACAAATCCAGGGCCACCATAAATCGCAGGACAAGCGAGGGCAATAGCTGTCGGCAGAGAGCATGAGCCCAGCCTGCTAAAGCAGCTGCCTACCTGTTGCGATCTGAATCGAGCGCACTGTCTGGCCCTCACTGAAATCGGCCTTCCTAGTCTCACCCACACCGTCAAAGCCATTCTTCCTGCGGAGAAAACCAGCCAAGAGGGTAAGCCTCATACACCCAAGTGGGTCGCCCCTACGCTCGCAAGTCACTTCCACGCAAGCAGGCTACCTCTAATGACGGCGGCTCAGCAAGTATGGCCTCCCAATTGCAAGGCACCGGGCAGGTATTTGCAGCAGCAGCAGGGGGAAATGTATGAATCTAGGAAATTGCTTGCTTGGGTCGCCACCACAGTCGACTCACGCTGGTTCAATGATAAAGGGCCTCCCTGAATCTGTAGCTTGCCTAAGTCTAGTAGACTCAACTGTGCAACTGCTTAACAGCACATCTGCCTCCT